>LOJH01000227.1:20431-72383 GCA_001685095.1 Ellobius talpinus | reverse complement strand
GCAATCCTGCGAAGATATAGTGATGTCTTCCCATTCAGCAGGTGAGAAAACCAAACACACATTCCTTAAGCCACTTGATTGAAGACAAGCAGAATGTAGGTTGGTGTTTTCAGAGGCTGCTTGTTTGTTCCCAGCCACCCAGAGCCAAAATAATCACACAGAAGCTGTATAAATTACAACACCGCTTGACCAATAGCTCAGGCATATTCCTGGCTAACATTTATATGGTAACCCATTTCTATTAATCTGTGTATTGCTATGTAGTTGTGGCCTGACGGTAAGGTTCCATCCGGTGTCTGTCTCCTGTAGCGGCTACATGGCGTCTCTCTGACTCCGCCTTCTTTTTTCCTCTATCTCTGCTTGGAATTCCTACCTTGCCCTATTCTGTGCTGCAATAGGCCCAAAGCAGCTTCTTTATTAACAATGGTATTCACAGCATACAGAGGGGAATCCCACATAAGGTTGGATTCAAACCCATACACATTGCCTTCCAAGTTCACACTAATGTCGTGAACTTCTTGCTCCAGAACATAAAGATAAAGGCCATTTTTTCCTTCACTGTCATGATGCCTGGTANCCTACCTTGCCCTATTCTGTGCTGCAATAGGCCCAAAGCAGCTTCTTTATTAACAATGGTATTCACAGCATACAGAGGGGAATCCCACATAAGGTTGGATTCAAACCCATACACATTGCCTTCCAAGTTCACACTAATGTCGTGAACTTCTTGCTCCAGAACATAAAGATAAAGGCCATTTTTTCCTTCACTGTCATGATGCCTGGTACGTAGGAGCTGCACCTGAAGTCTTCAGTGAGGGACTGATGAGGATGGTCTCAGTGCTACTGCATGGGGTCCTTCTCGGCAGTGTGAGCTAACTCGCCCTCCATCTCCATTTTCAGTCTTGCTCCAGAATTGCCTTCCAAGGCCATACCTGGGTGCAGAAAAGGGGGGTGTGTTTCCAGTTTTGCTTTCAACACCTTTGCAAGTTCACGTGTCATAGACAACAAACTGGTTATGCCCTACCTCCTCTTTATTAGGTAGTTTCCCCCAGCACCACACATAACCAGAACTAGCTGTTTGCTTCAAAAAAATCAGGGGAGGCTTCTGAACCATCCCTGCCTGCCAACAGCACTGACTTGAGCTGCTCAGGCAAGAGGAGGGAGGCCCTGAGGCAAGCCTGCAACAGGCAGCCGCCTATCCTGGGGTTCTGTTTCTGAACGTTCGCTGCCTGCCCTCGGTGGTTGGTAATTGCTGGGTTCATTGTGAGCCTTTGCTCTCTCAGGTGTATTTCCTAAGCCAACATGAAAAGAAAATGATAAGGGCCGGCCCAGGGAGATGTTTATGTTTTCGGCCCTGGCCAATTGTTCCTGACCTAAAACAACAGTTAGGGCAGATGGAAGGAAGGTCCAGGATTATAACATGGACCACAATGGAAACCCAAAACTCTCTTGCAGAGTGTGCCCAGCACCCAGCTGTCATCCACTTGCAGCTAACGTAGCTGCCACCCAGTAATTAACACGCCTGGTCTCCCCTTTGGAAAGAGGGAGAGAAGATCAATAACGCACGTGCCCTGCCAGGCCAGAGGCAGGCAGGTGAGTCCAGTGTGGAAAATCACAGAGGAAATGATCCCTCCAGCCATTGTTTCTTAGAGTTGGGCAAGCCACTAACAAGGTGACGCTGGTATTTAACACCCCTCCAGGGCCTCAGAAAGGGGTGCACAGCATGGAAAGGAGAAAAGGCAAGTCCTAAGGGTCCTAGGTGCTGCTCTGGATGTTCGAACAAGCCTCCCTCCCTGAGCATCCCGCTTTTAAAGAGACACACCTACCTACCTGAATCTCACATCTTGGCCATTAACAGAGGTTTATACATCAGTGGAGTGGATTAAACTAAAATTGCCTCGTGGGGCTGAGCAGATGCCTCAGTGGATCAAAGCCCTTGCTGCTCCTGCAGCTGTTGCAGAGGGGACCTTGGCCCAATTCTCAGCGCCCACAGAAAGTGGCTCACAGCCGCTCCTAACTCGAGCTCCGGGGACCTGACACCATTTCGTGGTGTCCTGTGTTGTACAAATAGACAATAAGGCACACACACAGTCACATAATTAAATAAAAACAAATTTACCCAGTCAAACTTGAATTCAGATTAACTCTTTAAGTTACTGTTCCATGTTCAATACAACGTTGGGGCAAGGAAAAACTTTCATTGTCTCTCTAAAATTCAAAATTAACAATACATTCCTTTGTGGCTGTTTTGTTTCTTTTGTTTTGTTTTTCCACCTGCTAACTCTCAATACCCTGACCTCCTTCTATCAGAGGTAAGCATCCTTGGTAAAGAGAAATTTGAATTTAGAATAAATATGACACTCCACTGAGACAAGGGCTTATTGGCCATGCAGTGGGGTCACATGACTCTTTCCAATGTCTTTCCTTTAAACCCCCAAATAAGCTAAAGTTCCCTGCAGTGGTCAGTGAGGCGAATAAAAGCAAACACCTTGAAGTTTAATGGCGTGTTTCTATAGGTTGTGGGCTCTTCCCGTAAACTCTCACCGCTGACTCATCCCGTTTCCAAATGAGCAGGTTCCTGTGTATTTCAGGGTCCACGCCACCCTGAGTCAGGCACAGCACGGTGTCACAATGCCCTCCATGCGGGGTCATAACTAGATTTCTTCATTTGTATCTCCTTGGCATATCAGAGAGGGGTGCATGGGAGACATTTTGTGACACAATTTAATCGGCCCAATTCCATGGTTCCCGTGGTAACAGAGGCCGAGGCCGAGCAAGCTGTTGTTAGACACTGGGTGGGTCCAAAAGAAGACAGTGAGCTGTGCTGTAAGGAAGACTGTTGACAGCCGCCCACTGCCAATCAAACAAGGTTGTGTCCACCCATGAAGATGGAAAAACAATGACCAATCGTTTGAATTAGCAGTAAATCCACTCCCTCCTCTAGAACGGATCTCCATGTAGTCGGCTACCTTCAAGAATGCGGTGGTGCTCACCTTTAATCCCAGCACTCAGAACACAGAGGCAGGCAGCTCTCTGTGAATTTTGCAGCCCGTGTGGTCCAGACAGGGAGTTCCAAAAATGGAGAAGTTGGACAATGACAAGTTGGGGTTTGCCAGCACATTCATGCCAAGTGAGGCATTGTGAAAACAGAACCCAGCATCCTGGATTCAAAGGAGAATGGACTGTGTGTGGACGTCTTGATGGTTTGCAAAGTCAACTTTGCTACAGGGAATTTTTATAAAGGGAAAACTCACTTAGGTTTTAAATTTGAATTAAGATCCAACTTAAGGAGCTGAAGAGATGGCTCCTGAAGAGTGGAGGGTGGTTATGAATGATTGCTAATTTTCCAAAATTCCAACCAAGTGTAGAAGCTCCAGGTCCAGGAGATCCAACACTCTTTTTGGCCTCCTCATGCATTTACATGCAAGCATGCAAACACACACACACACACACATGCACACACATACTTTTTAAGGTTAAATTTTTGTTGTAAGGAGGACTGCTAGTTCATTTCCCTACCACCCAGAACTGAAATAATCACACAGAAACTATATTATTTAAAACACTGCTTGACACATTAGCTTCTTATTGGCTAACACTTATATCTTAATTTAACCCATTTCTAGTAATCTGTGTATCGGCATGTGGCTGTGGCTTACTGGGTAAAGTTCCCAGCCGGAACTCCAGCAGGGCTACATGGCTTCTCCCTACTCCACCTCTTTCTCCCAGCATTCAGTTTAGTTTTCCCCATCTAGCTCTGTTCTACCCTATCAGGCCAAGCCAGTTTCTTTCTTAACCATTGGTAATCACAGCATACAGAGGGGTATCCCACATCAAACTTTGGATTCATGTATAAGTAGGCAACTCTACAGACAAACTGTCCAGCAAAAGGCAGATCCAAAAGCACAAGCCCTCAAGCACCTATCCCTTTCCAGGACACCTTTCACCCTTCCTCACTGAGGCAGTGAAGATTTAATAAGTGTTGACCAATGGTGGCGTGCTGCATTAGCTGTGGCACACTCGGCCTTAAATAAGTTTTATTCAAGGACTCAAGACTATAAACAGATCACAACAACAACCCACTCACATAATGACAAGAATTGTACCTCGACATATCTGTTTCTAAGAATCCTACCCTGAACTTCCAAGAGGACAAGACAAGCAGCAATAATAAAATCATTCCATCTACCAGAGCTGTGTGGAACGCTACCAGAATCCCCTTGTGGTTTAAACAGTTATTTTGGTCACAAAGAATTCCTCGGGTCTAATGACAAAAGCCACTTGTTTTGTTTATTTTAATTATTGTGGTAAAATATGCAATTAATGCTCACTATGTAACTTTTCCTAAATATGCAACTCACTGGCATTGGCATTTGGTGTTGCACAACCACTACCTCTACCCAGCTCCAGAAATGTCGACTTCCTGTTTGGAGATTCTACCCTCAGGAGACAGTGGCTTGCCGTTCTCCCTGCTCTCAGCCTCTATTAAGGTCACTTCTATTCTCTGTAAACTTGTCTGTATCATAATGTTAGTCGATCTCTGGTTTATTTCACTAAGCATGCTTTCCAGGTCTATCCTTTCTGAGGCAGAATAATATTCCACTGTATGTGAGTACCACATTTTGTTTATGCACATTGTGATGGCTAATTTTGGTTGTCGATGTAACACACCAGGGAAAGAGAAAGCTCATCAGAGGGCGAAGAAGGCACATCATTCTAAGTGCCAATATTTGTTTCTTGGTGTAGTTAATTTGTTTTTGACATTTTGAAGCTCTGAAAGAATTTTAGCCTGCATATGTAGGATTGTGTTTATTAATTAAAATCCTGGGGTTCAAAAATGGATAATTCAGGCATGGGTATGCACCCTGTGATCTCAGCAATCAGGAGGCAGTGGAGGCAGAGGATGTGGTTTTGAGGCCAGCCTCACCTTAGGCATGTATTGAAGCTCTGTATCAAAACAAAATTGGAGCTGGATCAATGGCTCAGTGGGTAAAATGCTTGCTGTGCAAGCATAAGGATCTGAGTTTGAATCCCCATATCTCACATGAAACCAGGGATTGCAGAGTTAATCTGCATTCCCAGTGCTCATAAAGTGAGATGGGAGGTGGAGAGAGGTAGTATGGGAGATAAATGTTATCAAATAACAAAGGGACCCTGCTTCAAACAATGTGGAAGGTGAGAACTCACACACACATTCACATGCACAATGCACGCACACACATGCGCACATGTGCGCGCGCACACACACACACACCACACACACACACACACACACACACACACACTGATCAGCACTTGGGATTTCTCTAGCATCAACTACAAAGGCTGTTGTCAACCCCAACCTCTATGCGCCTGGCTCCATGCCTACAAGATACTTGGCAAGTGTCAGTATTAAAATTCACATGTTGGATGTTTCCATATTGAGATGCCAACCACAGTTTTCCCTCTTAGTTCATTCAAAACCATTTTGCATAGTCCAAACACTAGCTGACCCCCAGGGCACCGCACTGATGAAGGCAGCTTTATGCTTTGCACTGTGGAGGTTGTTCATTTGCCTGACGCCAGGAAAAGCAGCAACGCTCGTAATGAAAGTCCAAAGTTCTCAAAACCAAGTGCTCACTGAATCCCAGTATCGAATGTGGAGCCTTCTGACCCAGTGAGTCCCGGCTTCTCTCACAGGAATTTGAGTTTCCTTCAGTGTGGTTTGCATGATAAAATTAGCTCCAACATTGGACTGGGAAGTTGATCACTATCTACCTTATTCTCTCCATTGTTTGACCAAACCTTGAACACTGTACATTTCTACCATTCAAAACGGGTTTACACACACACACACACACACACACACACACACACACACCTGGTAGCAAGTGGCAGCAAGAACAGAAGAGCCAACACTGTATAAGGAAAAGTTATCATAAACCTGGCCTGAGGGTCGCCAGCCTCCTGCGGACCTGTGGAAGTGGAGCCTCCAGCCCTGGAAGGTTTAAGCTGTTGGAGAAATGGACAAAGGAGCTGAGCCCTTCCTTTGAAGCAAAGGTCAGAGAATAGCGTCGGGGTGGTAGTTCCTGCAGAGCATGGGGAAAGGAACCAGGGTGAGGGTGTTGTGGTGGGGCTGCCAAGGCCACCTGCGGGGTTGCCTGCTGTTGAGGCCTGTGGTGTCTGGTAGAGCTCACAGCACTTAGCACAAATTCAAAACTGCAAAGCCAGTGAAAACTGAGAGTCTTAAGGCCCCTGCAGGGAGGAGCCCAGTGTCTAGACCCAGGTGGTCACCAGCTAGACAGCACCCAGGAGCCTCACTGTATAGAATGCCACACCACAAACTGTCCGGCTCAGCAGTGTGGGGTCCAGGCTACCTGCAAGAATACCAGGACAGAAACCAGCACTTGTGGGTGGCTACTGCCTGGAACAGCTCAGGGCTTAGGTCAGCACCTATGTCAGGGCAACAAGAGAGAGTGCTAGAGGCCGCGGCCAATGCTAAGGGGCGTGGGGAGTGGGAGTGGGGAATGACGTCATACCATCGGACAGATGCTTTCCTCCTGGTTCTTCTTTCCTAACTCTGCATTACATGAAGGAAGTTCCTGCTCTCAGGATCTTCCATGTTCCTCCAGCTTCAGTGCGCACAGGAGTTGGGGGTCTGGATTGTGACAGATTCTGACTGGGGGCTGAAGATGGAGCCAAGACTTTGAATCCTAGCAAGTTCCCAGATGGGGTCCTGGCTGCTGGCTCAGGGTCTCCTTTGATTGCAGCAAATGGCTCAAAGTCTCCACTACAAGCGGATGTCACTAGATGGCCTTCAGGCCTTTAGACTTGTTCTTTTATGGGTTGGTTTCAATGCTTCCCTCCCTTCTCTGCTTTCTTCTTCCTACCTTCCTTTCCTTCCTGCTTCCTTCCAGTTTCCTGTTTCCCTCAATGTAATGTAATATCATCTAAGCTAATTTTTAGTCTTCTAAGGGCTTAAATGTGCATGTTTAACTTTTTCCCAAATGAGGGAAACTCCAGGGTTGTATGTACACACACACCACACCACATACACACCACACCACACACACACTACCCCACACCACACATACCACACACACACCACAGACACCATATGCATAAACACCACATACACCACACACACCTCATATCACACACACACATCACACATACCCCCGCACCACACATCACACACCACACACACACATCATACATACCCCCCCACATCACACCACACACACACACACACACACACACACCACACCACTGGAAGTGTCTAAAGAAGAAAGCTTGTGAGTTAGACCTATCCGGCTCTCCAGTCAGTTCAAGCCATCAGAGCTGCCAGCAGCAGGTTCTGTTCAGTCGGCAAAGCTTAGATATCAGTCGTAAATCCCTGAGCCCATTGCTGCCATAATACAGGCTATGGCCTCTGTCACAGAGCAAAGATCTAACAACAACAATCTCTGACAGGTCTGGGGAGGTGGCTCAGTTGGCAACACACTGGTCACACAGCATGAGGACCTGAGTTGATTCCTAGAGCCCACATTGAGAAGTCATGGTGTGGGTGTCTGCACTAGTAGCCCCAGTACAGAGGAGGCAGAAACAGGAGCATCTCTGGGGCTTCCTTGCCAGCCAGTCTAGCCTAATCGGGGAGCCCTGATCACTGAAAGTCCCTGTGAAAGATCACGGAAAAACCAAAGTGGACAGCACTTGGGAAAGCCCTGTGGCCTCCAGACACTCGTGTACCCCTGTGGGCACAGACATGTGTGTACCCACATGCATACACAATCCGTGTTCTCTGGAGATCATTCATCCGTGTTCTCATCTGAGGATTTTTGATACCACCTAATTTCGCGATACCCATCTATACCCCTATTTTCCGTTCAGAGGATCTGTGTTATCTAGGTGTGGAGTTCAGAGGCAGCACAAAACAGCCATACAATGAAAAGGCCGGCCTGAGAGTTTTAATTGGATGGAGTTGCATGCACAGCTCTTGACATTAATTACAGGGTTACACAATTCTGCATCTTTCAGCCTTTCCTGGTATTTTTATAGGAGCATTAACAAAGACACCTGAGCATTTCCCCACCCCACCCTCAAGAGTGACATCTCAGTAACTTTGCCAGAGGACGAAGATTGCTGTGGCATTATTTGGCAGAGCCACAGTCCCCTGCAGCTGCAGTGTGGTTCCCAGGCCAGCAGCCTAGGGTCTGAGTCACCAACAGGAATGAGGCTGGAGGGTGGGTCCACCTGAGAACTTAAAGAATCCTCAACAGTTCTGCCTAAAATGGGATTAAGTATTTCTTTAGACTATTCGCCGATGACAGACCTGTCTTTTTGTCTTGGGCTCCTGAAGAAGGACAAAG
The DNA here is from genome assembly GCA_001685095.1 of Ellobius talpinus. Lineage (NCBI taxonomy): Eukaryota > Metazoa > Chordata > Mammalia > Rodentia > Cricetidae > Ellobius > Ellobius talpinus. The sequence goes on along the minus strand of LOJH01000227.1, from coordinate 64,035 downwards.
ATCCAGTTTGCTGGCAGCCAGTGAGTCCTTCCATGTGCCATGGCCTGGAAAGACCCAGAAGAACCTTAACTGCTGCCCCATGAGCCCTGACGCTTTACTCGGGCGTGGGTCACAGGCCATGCTGATCACTCAATGCCTTTGTACTCTGCCCCCTGGTGCCTCACTGCAACCAGAGACCTTGTGATGACAGCCTGGAGTGGGACCCTGAAAGGCCACCCTGAAATCCTGCTTCCTCTCTGACTTGCCTCATAGAGACCCCCGAAGGCATCTAAACCATCCTCATGGGCTTGTGGACACCTAACGCTAAAAGCATCCGGGAGTTTCTGCAGAGAAATAACTACAGAATTAATCTGCATGGACACTTGAGTGTCTCACTCCCTGTGGAGTGAGTCACCTTGGAGAAGGCAGCTGCACTTGCAGCACTTGGATCCTGGGAGCTTTCGGTGGAGGAGCAAGTGCAGAAAACAGTGCCATCCAGCTGGAACCTCTACTCAGCCTGGGATTTGTTCAGAAGCACAAAGAAGACATAATGAGGATTATATTAACAAGGGATTTGAATAATGAGGATTGTATTAACAAGGGATTTGAATGGAGAGGGATGTGAAGCCCGCGTTGTGTTTAGATATTAATAAGCTTCATAAAAGATGTACAGCCATTGTTTTTCAAGTGTGAGCCACGTGTGGGCATTTGCTGTCCACTGCTCAGCTTGACTGGGAGAAGGAAATCCCTATGTTTCTCATTCCTGCATTGGTTAAAACAGGATTTAGTAAAAATGGGGTCCGGTCCTTTAGAAAGACCGGTGTCATTGAAGGTAACAGCCTGGGGCCTGGTGTGTGCAAAATTAGCTTGATGAAAACCAAGTGAGGCTTCCTGGGGGTTCAGACTTAGGGAAGCACCTTCCATGCCAGGGGCTTGGGATCCAGGCCTGGCATTCTGGACCTGTGATGTTCAAGACTCAGCTTCCCAGCAGGCTGTGCTCGAAACTGAGGAAAATTGATCAGAGGACAAAAAGAACCAGGTTAGGAAAGGAAAGGCGAGCCTCATCTGGGAACTACAGACAGAGTAAAGTTTTCCCTGTCTGCATGTCAAATAGAGAGACTGGCAAATGCAAATGGGTGGAGAGCCAGCTATCTTGTCTTCATTGCCTGCCTCCAGACAATCATGGGTGCTGAAGGCAGGAGGGATGCCTAGTATTCCCCTCTGCGGGCTAGGAGAAGGCAGGTTCTGGATAGTCTCTAGGCACTGTAAGTGGACTCTAATTTGGCTAGAGGTGTGGATTAGCCCATTTGTTTGAGGCTACCCACAGTCTTGACAGGTACTACCCATAAATGAACTGCTGTCCACCGGCCTCAGCTCTGCCCTGTAAGGAAATCCTTCTTTCTTTGCTTTCCTTGAAATGAACTTCCAGATATGAACACAGGAGTGGGTGCAGGTGTGCAGAGCGTGCCACGATTTTCTCTGTTTACCAAAAGAGACCCACACTGAGTCTGTCCACTGAGGGGGAACAAAGCCATATCATTTGTGTTTTTATTAAAATGGTCTTTTCATTCCACAATTAAAACGTTTTATTTCTGTTCCCAAGCTTTGAAGTGCCTGTAAGCCCCTTTCAGCATCAGCCACTCACAGAAATGGTTCCTTTATCTGTTTTTTCCCCTTTTCAGTCTTAGATGCTTTTACCAAGAACCCAGCTCTCCAAGCTGATGCCCAGCAATTTAAGAGATGGGAGCTGCATCCGGTCTCAGCAGCGAGTTGGTGCCAATGTTAAATTACTATTGAATAAACAGCAAGGCAATCTTTATTTAAATAATCAGTTGTTCCCCAAACCACAAATAACAACAGGATCTGTTCTCCACTAAATCAGTAAAGAGCAGAAACATCAAGTAAAGACGGAGGCAGGAGATTTTGTTTGTTTGTTTGTTTGTTTGTGTTTCTTTGACAACCCCCCTCTTCTAAGATCTATTCAACTATTATTTTTTTTAACACAGCCTGGGGGAGGGCAGGTGAAGGGCAGGAAGGGCATAGCTCAGAAAGTTTAAAAAAAATTGACATCACTTAAGCCACGTGATTGCCAAGAGCCAATGATGATGGGCTGTGGAAAGGGGAACAGTTAAATTTGTAATTTGGGTTGTGTGAAAACTTCCCTGGGCCTCATAAACAACCACAGAACCACAAGTCGGGTAGGCTGGCAGTGTCAGAAGTCTAAACCCGGCATAGTGGTCAGCAGGCAGGACGAATCACACTGAATGCTAACCACAGGCTCTCGTAGAGCGGTGAGGAGCTCAGCCCACAGCCTAGGCGCTGCTTTTTTTTTAATCTTTAAGAATTTGAATATTTGTTTCTGCAAATGTACTTTTCCCCCCATAGGGCCCATGGAGTCCCAGGGGTGTTAAGGTTGGGGAGAAAAAGATTTAGGGAGCCATGGTGGGAGGTGAGGTCAGAGTAAATGACTTTTCTTGGTTTTTGCTCCTAAGGTAGAAAAAAATTATTGAATACCCACCTTCAGAAGAGGTGCATTTTCAAAAGGAAACGATGGCTTCAGACAGCATTTTTGAGTCATTTCCTGCATACTCACAGTGCTTCATGAGAGGTGAGTACGCTGGTCTTTTTATATCTGATTTGGTTCAGCTTTGCAGGCTGAAATGGCAGCCAGTGGACCCTCCGGTGCATGCCTGGGGTCCCTGCCTGCTTGGGGGGAGGAATTCAGACAGAGGCAACTGGATTACTTCTCTGCTGGATGCTGGACTGCAGAGATGTTTCAATAAATGCTTAGTTGAGCTGTTGAAGTATTTGGTCGCCGAGGGAAAGTTGTGTCAAGTGCTTTGGACTGCTCTTGTTTATGGTCCTGGGGATTAAACTCTGGCACTGGCACGGAGGATACTCTTTGGGTTCTAGATGGCTGTCCCTTGCCCTGAAGGACTCTATTGGAGATACTCTGAAGTCAGAAAGCTGTCTGGCCCTGTCCTTGGGTTCAGCTTGCCCGGGGTTTAGCAGACTGACCAGGAGGAATGGTGCCAGGAATGTGGGCTGGAAGAGGCAGCCCACAGGTATACCTTGGATCTGCCTGGAGATTTCAGGGCCAAGGTGGCGACTCGCAGAGAGCGAGATCTGGGCAGACTCATTCTGGGAAAAGACTCATCCGAAGGGGCTGCGCTGTGGTTTTTCTTTTAGCCTCAATTGCAAAAGGGTAGTCGGCATTGCTCAAGACAGAAAGCCAGCAAGTTGTGGCATACACAGTCTCTCTCGAAAAGAACTATGAAGCCATTTCCTAAGTCCACGCATGCTCACAGCTAAATTACTAGATTGCAGGCTTTGGGGTAGGCGCCGTGCAGGTCTCCAAACCTGCCTGCATGTCTATAGACAACCTCTTGAACCTGAAAAGGCTGGAGTTGAGCCATGAGTGGCCGTGTGTGTTTTGTGGATCTTTCCTGGTAAATGGGGACTGAGCTTAAGCAAATAAAAACAGTGACATGAAAAGATCATGAAGGCCGTGCATCAAGATGTGCTCTTTGACCTGCGCCTGCAGTTTGTGGCTTGAGGGTTTGGCAGTGCTGGTATGGAGTGGAATGGGATGGGGGTGGGGGGGATGATTTGTTTTCGGACTACTACAAATTCTTATGCATACCCAACCAGTATCTGTGAATCATTATTTATTCACGCCACCAAACGAGCAGGGGAATGCAGAGGGCTTGCCAGACTGTCACAGCAAATGCTATTCACGACATCACAGTGCTTCTATGTAGAAATGTAAAAACTTGGGGAAGGAGCGTATGTGTGTGTGTGTGTGTGTGTGTGTGTGCTCGTGAGTGTGTGCGCATGTGTGTGCGCACATGTACTTGCAGGTTTTGGGGTGGCATCCAAACTGAAGAAGAAGGAGAAGAAAGCAAGCCATTAACCAATTCCAAGCTTTAAATTAAAGGGCTTCCAAGTGCTCGCTTGCTAGCAGCCCAGGAAATGGAGTGAAGTTGAATCATGGGGACGAGTGTGAGTCACATATCGTACAGTGTCCTACAGTGGTACAGGCAGAGACACCAGCCCCTCCCCCTTCCCCGAGGAAAAGACACCAACTGCTCACTGGCTGCATTTCCTCTGGGCTGCCAACAGGCAGAGGAAGCAATATTTGTAGAAAAATCCCTGGCTTACTTGGCTCTCAGTGCATGGTCCGAATGTTTATTGTTTCCTATTTGATGCACTCAGGAAGACAGAAGCAGGAAACTTTGAACATTCCCCTGGGGACCAGGTTGCACTGCTGCCTGTGGTGCTGGGCTTCTGGGATGGCTTTAGGGGCCCAACAGCAAAGACAGTTAAGGATGTGGTAACCAGGAACTCAGCAGAGCCTGACCCCTGCAGCCCGCCGCTCTAGCCTAGAAGCAAGAGTCTGATTATTTTCAAACAGGCTACCTAGACAGGGCTTGTTTCCATCAGAATTCAGGAAGAGAAGGGGAGGCATATAAATACTTACTGCGCAGGCATGAAGACCCAAATTTGAATCTATGGAACCTTTATAAAAGCCAGGAGCAGTGATGTGCTCATCTGTAACCTTAGTGTTCCTACAGGGAAACAGGAGCTACAGACAGGCTCACAGGCTGGCCAGCCTGGAGTACACAGAGGGCATCAAACAACAAAGAAACCCCGCCTCAAACAAGATGGACAGTGAGGACCAGCTTCTGAGGTCATCCCCCGACCTCCACATGCACACCGTGGCACATACGTGTCCACATTCCCCCACATGGATGCCCATAACAGGCACAGATCACACAATACTGGCTTTTTAAAATCAGCATGGTTCATTTGAGAAGGTCTCAATTCCTTCTCCGAGCAAAACGGAACGGATGGAGGGAGAAAAAGCTGTCAGAATCCACAAGCTGTTGGATAAATAGCATGGAGATTTAGCGTTAGAACCGCAGTGAACTCTTGGCAACTTCCTGGCTAATATTATTTCGTTCGAATGACCTGTCAACACAAGGGTTTAATGGCCTACACTGGGTGTCTGCGATACGCTCCAGTCAGAACAGTGTCAAAACATTGCTGGTTTGTGTGTGTGTGCATGTGTGTTGTTGTCGTCTTGCTCTTTGCGCTTTTGTTGTTGCTGTTGTTGTTGTTCCATTTGGAACTGGTGCCAGAACCCACTATCCTCACCAATCTTCTCTCCCAGCCCGTCTCCCGGCCCCTGGTCCCCTGGTGCCATACCCTGGCCATGCACAGGCTTCCCCACGGCTGCTCTGGCCTGTAATTTATGGTCTTGTGTCCCTCCCGAGCGGCCGCTGTGGCCACTCAGAGCATCTTGTTTTCCTCCTGGGAGGGTACTTTATCAGTCTCTGCAATCCTCACAGGAGGAAACCCGTAACTCATTTTCAGCCTGATACCAGTGTGGAAACTGGGAGCAAACAGAGATGGGGAACCAAGCAAAGCCATTGTTCCCTTTCTCGTGAGAGCTGGGCCGGCTTCTGACGCTGGCACGCAAGGAGAATGTGGTCTACCACAAAGAGCTCCCCTCCTCTCCCATCACCCCACGCCAGCTTCTCATTTAGTCTGCCTCAGCGAGGAGATAAGAGTCGCCCGAGACTCCCGGGAGCTATCACACGTGGTTGGCGACATGAAACTCTTGCAGAACCCGACTGGGTCCCCTCAGAAGCTGCAGTGTGCACCACAGAAGAGAAGGCTGTGGAGGGAAAGCGCTGCCACTTTTTTGTCTCCTTTTTTTGTTTTTTCAAAATGCCTCAGGTAGCCTTGTTCTTAGAAGTGGCTTAGTGGTCTCGGCAAAGTTTGAGTGTTGAGATGCCTGAGTTCCTAGAACCACGGGTAAAAATCTCAGCAGCATAATTCTCGGCAATACACTCGGCAGAGCTATGGGACAGTAATCAAAGAACTCAGGCCGACTGTGTGCAGTGCCTTTCCCCATAAATACCAGTTTGCCACTGTTTAAGGACTTGAAGACATGAAGACGCTTCCTCTCGTGCCCCTGAAGACTTAAGTGACAGAAAGTGATAGATGAAATTACATGTGGCTTTGCCCACTACGCAAAACCCGTCAGTGAGTGATCAGGCTACTTCAACAAAACACCACAGACTTGGAGACTTAAAAAGCAGAAATGTGTTTCCTCATGTTCTAGAAGCCAGAGTATAAGGTCAATGTATCAGCAACTTTGGTTTCTTGTAAGGGCTGTCTTGTCTGTCTTGTGGTTTATTTGTTGCCTGTACTGGTGCGCTCTCTCTCTCTCTCTCTTCTCACTCTTTAGCACAGGCTGACCTAGTACTCACTATATAGCGCAGGATAACCTTGAATCAAAACACTCTTCCTGCCCCAGCCTCCAGAGTCTTAGAATTACAGGCATGAACTCCCAGCCCCAGCCCCTCCCCTCCTTTTATAAGCCCATCAGTCATAGCAGGGTGCATTCTCATGCTTCTATGTAATTGCTTCTAGAATATTCTATATCCAATACAGTCTCATTCTGAGGACTGGGAGTTAAAACTTTAATGTGTAGATTTGGCGGGGACAGTACAACCCCTGACAGTACAACAACATGGTGTCTTGGCAAATCTGCCTCCTCTGGCCCATAACAAGACCAGCATGAGGCATGTGGCCAGCTGCTCCCCTGGACATTCAAGAATCAGACCCTGCCTTCCCAGTGAGATGAAATTTCACATCTGAGGCTACCCACACAGTATGAAACTTAATTTTCAAGAGGTCTTAAAAATGACCTCACCCTCATAGCCTTTGCCACGCGCAATGGTCTGATGGCAGCTCTGGAAGAGCCTAACATGGTCTCCAAAGAGGCCACCAACTCTGTCCTGCCAGCCCCTGCCAAGTGACTGCAGGGCGGGGGAGGGGGAGCTGGGGACCCTCTAGCTGTTCACACATTAAACATGGGACAGGAAGTGGTAGGAGAGGTGGCTCTCTGAATAAAGCACTTGGCACACAATCCTTATGGTACTGAATTTGAAATCCCAGAGCCTTCCTTAAAAGTCAGATGCTCATGCCTGACATCTCTGTGCTCCCGCAGTGACTGTGACCTCCACACGAGCGCCACTAGCACACACACAAAACTGCACACACAGGCACTCGCAGAGATTAAAGCAAGCACATGAGTAAATAACAACTGACTGGAAGATCATGAGGGACAGCGGCCGCTAGAAGCAACACGGTTCTTGTGTATTTGGGAAACAGACCTAAAGGATGGGTTGGAGAAAGATGTGGCCCTTTGCGGTGAGGCATCAAGGCTGGCTGGCGTTGGGTCAGAGCGGGAGCTGTGGCTGCTGCCCCCCTCCGCGCCCCCACAGGCTTGCAGAGAGAAGCCTGGTCTGCCTGTGGAAGAAAGACACAGAGGCTGCAGGGGTGGGGATTTGAAGGCAGAGAGCTCGCTCAGGTAACAGCACCAGGCCATTCTCTCTCCCTTGCTCTCTTTGGCTCCAGGCTAAGCTGAGGGACCCTGGAGCCTCACTTTTCTTACTTTCCTCTCATTCTTGTTTGGTTTGTTTAAGGTGCTGCTGTGTTTGGAAAGTGGCTTGGTTGGCTGGATTTCGTTTGTTTGAGGCAGGGCCACACTATGTCACTTAGGACTGTCTGGAACTCACTGCATAGACCAGGCTACCTGGCACTCACAGGGATCTGTCTTCCTCTGCCTCCCAGAGCTGGGATTACAGTAAGTGCTTGCTGATCTGGAGTTAAGGGGAAGAGTTGGAGGGAGTATGATCAAAATAGATTTGATTTGATTCTCAACGAAGTAAAAAAAATTTAAAAAAAATACAGCATGCACCAAGATGCCTGGCTATGTCTCAGTTGTTTTTTGTTTGTTTGTTTGTTTTGTTTTCTGTGTGTATGGTTTTGTTTTTGTTTTTCTCCTTGCAGTACGATTATTAGAGAACTTAGCCTTTCTATAAAGTTAACAGTGGCAGGCTAGCAAAGGCTTGGTTACCCAAGGCAGCAGCCAGTGAATTGGCCAACCTTTATCCACCCTTGGAAGAGCTCACAGTACTGTGGAGAACACCAGCAAGGCTGGCTGGAGGAAGTGGCAGAGTTTCTGGAAGCAGGGAAGAGAGAGCAGAGGGGAGGGTGGTCCAGGCAGATGACCCAAAATAGAGCTGCAGGACACCCCATATACACCCCAGAGTCACAGGGGCTGAGAGCCAGTTGGCTCCTCTGGTGGCCTTCGGCATCCACACTTCTCCTTGATAATGACCACAGGAGGAGAGGCGCAAAGCCCACTGTGCAGGGCCCAGAATGGAGGCTAAGCTTCGGGTCAGGACACAGATAGAGAGCCACGCACTTCTCTGAGAATTCTGGCACAGTCTTAGTGTCTAGAAGACTCCTCTAAGGAAAGCCATTTTGCCTGTTGAACCAGATGCACGTTCGCTGGTTCTATGAAGACCAGCAGCTTCCTCTTCTTCTTGACACTGGTGATTGACAAGTCCTTGTCAAAGCTCAGAGATAAAGGTGCTTTGGGTTTTTTGTCTGGATGGGGCCAGGGAGGGAGGCCCACACAGGAAGCTCATGCATTTCTCAGGAAACTTCCCAATGACCTAGATGAGTCAATAATGTCTCTGTGTCTACGTTGAGTTCTGCAAAAAGGGGTTAGTAACGTTCGAGCAGAGCTTGCTGCCCAATGACCGGGTTCCTGTGTGAAATCTCTGAGCCCCTTAGAAGCCATAAAGCACATGATAGTTCAGCAACATGAGGAAGTTTTTGCTATTGTTGTTTTGCTGTTTTATTTATGAAAAGTTTTGTACCATTTTATACGTGGAAGATATTTTTGGACACTTCTGTTTTTCTATCTCCTGGTTGTCTGGAAAAAGCTACTGAGGCTACTCAAGTGTGCAAACATGTCTACCCACAGCTTTCCACAATTCCTGCCTGCTCTAGTGTGCAAACATGTCTACCCACAGCTTTCCACAACTGCTGTCTGCTCTAGTGTGCAAATATGTCTACCCACAGCTTTCCCCAATCCCTGTCTGCTCTAGTGTGCAAACATGTCTACCCACAGCTTTCCCCAATCCCTGTCTGCTCTAGTGTGCAAACATGTCTACCCACAGCTCTCCACAACTGCTGTCCCTTGGCACCCACTGTGCCGTCTTCCTATGAACCAGCAGCCACCACCCTTTTTCTGCACAGAAGACGCCTCAAGCCAAGGCAAGACATGTTTTTTTAAACACTTTTTAAGCCTGCAAACGTATAGCTACGATGTCCTTGGAGAGCCAGAAAGAGAGCACGTGCAGCCCAGTGACATAGCCCAGTTTGGAGAGTGCTTGCCTGCCATGCACCAAGCCATTGGGACCATTGCTAGTGCTACGGAAACTGGGTGGGGGCATGCATACCTGGAACCCCAATACTTGGGAGCTGTAAGTAGAAATTCAAACCATCCTTGGCTACATAGAGTCTGAGGCTATCCTGGGCTACAGAGACCCTGTCTCAGGAAAGAAAAAAAAAAGACTAAGGGAAGTGTGTGTCTCTTTGAGGTCTTTGCAGACAATGGCCACAATCAGGAAATGTGACAGTGGAACCCAAGATATCACAAATAAGATGGGGTTCTAAACCATCTGTTGCCTCTGGTGTCCGATAGGCAAGCTCAATCATTCCTGCAGCCTACGCTAGTACTCCCTTAGCTTTCTGACCCCTTCTCATCTCTACCCTCCCCTTTCTCTATCTTCCTGTCCACTGTCCTGATAACACTGAATGGTGTCAGTGGGACAATGACAGAAAGGTGAGTGCTGTACCCAGGTGCCATGGCAACGGACCACTTTATCATACGAGAACAAAACTTTTGCTTGGATTCCTCAGTGAGGATGTGTCGGCTGCACAGAAAGGAAAAGCTGACCACAGAGACTCCTGCAGACAGGGGCTAGTCTGTGTGTAGAGCCAGTGGCCCAGAATGGGTGTAGAGTGAACATAAGACCCCCCTAGTTTGGTCCCCACCTCGCTGGGCCAGAGTCAAGATGGCGGAGCACCAGCCCTGTCTAGGCAGGAAGGACGTGTCAGGCCTCTGCATTATATGGAGCTACCTTTTTATCTAGAAGTGATATCTTTCAATTTATTCTTTGAGAATTTCATACAAATATATCATGAAATATAAGCAAATTCATTGCCCATTTTCCTTTCCAATTTTACTCATATATTCCCCGAACACATCTCCTTCCAACTTCATGTCTTCTTCTTTATAGATTGGTTGATGATTGATTGAACGTATATCTTGTTTTGTGTTTTGTTTTTGTTTTTGTTTGGTTTCTTGAGACAGGGTTTCTCTGCAGCTTTGGTGCCTTTCCTGGAACTAGCTCCGTAGACCAGGCTGGCCTCGAACTCACAGAGATCCGCCTGTCTCTGCTTCCCAAGTGCTGGGATTAAAGGCATGTGCCACCACCACCCGGCTCTGAATGTGTATCTTTATGTGTCTGAGTATATGTGTGTGCAGGAGCCCATGAAGTTGGAATTACGGGTAGTTGTAACTCATTATGTGGGTGCTGGGAACAGAACCCAGAGTCCCTGCCAGAGCACCAAAAATTCTTAAACACTGAACTGTCGCTCCAGCCCTTCCCAGTGAGTGCTACCCATATACACACGGGTCTGGGTCCAGCCACTGGAATATGACCAACTAAAAATAGCTGCACTCCCCCAAAAATAAGAATGGTTCTTCTTCATTATCCATCAACGGCATGTTCTCCAGCTTGGGCTGCACATCCTTAGCACCTCCCCAGGCCACGCTGGAAGTTGAGCTAGCTAGATCTTGTGTGAATCGTGTTCAGGCAGCCCCGTAAGGACACCTACCATGAGTTTGTGAGCTCAGAAGCCACACCACGTCCAGGCAGCAAGCATGTCACAGCCCTGCTCTCTGTTCTTTCTGCTTCTTCCCCAATACTCCCTGAGCCTTGATGGGGCAGTGGTGTTGCGAAAGGGAGCTGATGAAAAAAAAATGTCACATTTAGGGGTGAGTCATTTATTCTCAGAACTTTCTACCATTATGAGTCTCTGCAATAACTGCTTCTGACAGCAAAAAGAAGCCTCTCCCCAGGGTTGGGAGCCACCGGGTTCTGTGGATAAAAGCGTAACTATTTAGAAGGCAGTCTGGCACCACGAGCAGAGGAAAGGAAGCTTCCATATCATGTGGGCCAGCACCTTGTGGCAAGCATCGGGCTGGAGAGCTCCAGGGAGGACAGGATTGCAGGCAGAGCAGAGAACCATCCAGGGTGAAGAAAGAGGGGAGGAGGGAGTGTAAGGACAGGGTAGCATCTGAGGGTGAGCTCCCCGCTGACTGCAGGGCTGACTGCACCTTCCAGGCCCTGTCTTGTTTCCTAGGCTGATTCTGCTCTGCAGATGTAACTGGCTTTCTGTACCCCTGGGTTCCCCACCTGTGGATGCAAACAACAACAGACAGGAAAACAGTGAGGAAAAACTTGCGTCTGAACTGAACATCAGACTTGGTTTTTCTTATCTGCTTTCCCTAAGCAACACAGTACAGCCTCATTTGCATAGCCCTTGCATAGTATTAGATATGGAATCATCCAGGGGCAATTTCACGTATCTAGGAGGACGCACAAATGTTCTATGCAAATGTTAGGCCACTGTAAGAGGGACTTTGTCCTCCATGGGGGTGGAGACACCTGGCACCCCTCACTCCTCAGGATACCAAGGGGTAACTGCATGCACGTACACACCACATTCCTCCTTGGTCCTCCTCAGGAGCAGCAGATGGATGCTTGGGTGACCATGTAGACTGGACTCACTAAGACGAAGCAGTAGCAGATAGGTCTGAATAGGCTGGCAGCTGATGCGGTGGGAAACAAGGCCATAGCAATTTACAATGTTTAACCCTCAATATGTCAGTGATCCGGAGCAAAGCAGACCCATATCAGAGACACAGCTCCTGGCCAGGAAGTCACGAAATTTATTTCACTTTTTATAGAATTATTTTCCGTGGTGTTTTTCTTCCTTCCTTCCTCCCTCTGTCTCTCCTTCCATCCCTCCCTCCTCCTTTTCTCTTTTCCTTCCTCCTTCTCTCCCTCCCTCCCTCCCTCCCTCTTCCTTCCCCCTCCTTCTTTCCTCTCTTTCTCCCTCCCTTCCTTTCCCCTTTTCATTTTCTTCCTTTTCTTCTGGGGTACTGGTGATGGAACCCAGGACCTCATACATGCTCTGCCACCTAGCCTCCTACCCCTTTATCAAGCAAAACTTAGGATTAAATAACTTACCTGAAATTTACTTACTTAAAGATGTTTTCTTCTTTCGTAGAAATAAAAAATAACAGATAACAACCAGAAAATGGCCCTCTTTCCAGGACGGATGGTTCTCATTCATACCTCATGTTACCACAAAGAGAAGGTTGTTTGTGCTTGGTAATTACTGACCCTGTGGGCTTCCGAGATCTGGATGCAAATTCTCTCTCTCTCTCTCTCTCTCTCTCTCTCTCTCTCTCNGAGAGAGAGAGAGAGAGAGAGAGAGAGAGAGAGAGAGAGAGAGAGTCAATACCTCATTTAAACAAAAAAGAAAGAAAGTCCTTATTCGGGTTTCCTTTGAAAGAGGAAATAATATATACCTTTCATTTCACGTTGCTGTGAGGCGGGAGGGCGTTCGTTTTGAGGCATGTTGTCTCTGTACAGCCTCCCATTTCCACCCCCTAGGTGCCTATTTTCGGACAGGCTTCTTTTAAACCAGTGGTTCTCCTAGAGATTTTAGCCCACCCCTACCCCAACAGAAACAGTCATTTCCTCCTTGTGTTTGCTGAGTGCTCTGCTGCTCCCAAGACTGGCAAGGATTTGTGCAAGCATGGAGCCATGTTTCGTTGGTTCTATGTTGGCTCCATGTGTGGGTCAGCCTGGAAACTGCACAGGCAGACAGGAGCGAGCACCTTTCATCCTGCACATGGAACCCGTTTCCTCTTCTCTGCCAGCAGGCTTTCAGACCAGGTCTTTTGGGTATGTGAGCTGTTTGTAGGCGACTTTTCTGGGTGGGAAAGAAAATGATTAAATAATACATGAACAATAAAACAAACTTACCAGGAAGTGGCTCAAGAAAGCATCATTTCCCTTCTTCCTTAAAAGTATATCATGGTCATGGTAGTGCAAGTATTCTTCTGAAAACATTGAAGGGGGAGGCTTCCTTATGAGAGCTCACAGAAAAATCTAGAAAATACTGCAGTACTCAACATACTAGGTAGGGGTGTGAGATAAAGGACAAAGGAAGTCAGGCCCCACTTAGTGGTTCAGGCCCCTTCTTTCGGCTTCTTGGGAGGCTGTGGCAGGAGGATTGCAAGTTCAAGGCCAGCCCAGGTAACTTAGTGAGACCTTGTCTCATTGTACAAAGTGGAGAACAGGCATGCTTATTCATGTGTATGTAAGGACAGTGTGCATGCACACGTGTGATGTGTGTGTGCAGAGGCCAGGGTACAGACCAACTGCCTGGAGCTTGCTGAGTAGGTCAGGCCAGCTGGCCACTGATCCCGCACCCACAGAGACAAGTGTAGGTTCCAGTGCCTGGCTTTTTAAATGTGGGTCCTGGGGCTTCACTGCCAGCACTCATGCTTGCAAGGCAAATACTTTATTTTATTGTTAGTTTTCATTTATTTATTTATTTATTTTGGGGCTGTCCCCCCCAGATCCTAGGTAGAGTTTTAGGAAACTCCATCAGGGCTCCAGACAGATTGCCTGTCTGAGGTCTCCTCTGAGTCAGACACTAGAACTAGGTCCCCTTAGCCTCTGTCTCAGAGCTTTGCCGACACTATATCAGCGCGGCTGCTACCATTCAAGAGTCTGAAGAATTAGCAGATGCCAGCCATCCTCAGATTTGATCAGACCCCAGAGTCCTTTGCAAGCCAAGCGTCTACCTGCATGATACACTCTGTCTCCCGTAAACCCAGCACCCACATCACACCCACCTGTTCCGTGAGCAATGTTGCAGCTAGCCAGGTTGGTTTGTGAACATGTCTGGTGAAATTTAAAGGAGCAGAATTCTAAACATGGTCACCACTACAGAGAACAGGGTCCCAAGCTGATCACCTCCATATCTGGGGATGGGGCATGCGGCTGAAAGCACTGGACAGATAGAGAAAATTTGAAACAAGACAACAGTTTCTCCCAGGAAGAGCTGTATCGGCAGCATGTCTGACTCTAAATGATGCTCAGGACCCCTCACACCACAGTCACATGCACACAGGCCAGGACATGGAATGTGCATGCCTCAGGGAATCCACTGAGACCCCTCAGGATGCACAAACTTGCACCACGCTGTCTCTGTAGGCAAAAGCCACCATCTCGGGCTCTGGCATTGCTGTGAATCATTATGCATTGTTCAGCGAGCCCACAGTCTTTGCCTAGGTCTTCATTTATAAATGGTATGCCCATGCCACAGTTGAGACAACTGCCGAATATGCCTTATAAAACACACACACACACACACACCATAATTGAAAAGCTTCAAATACAAGTTGTAATAATGTGTTTTCCCATCATCCCATGGGCTTCCTGTTTTGAATTAAATCGATCTCACAGACTCCGCCTCTCCTCCTAAATGTCTGTTTCTTCACCCAGATTATCATTCCAATCATTCTAGAAGGAACCCAAGAGGAGTCAAGTTTTCCAGACCACTAGACCCTCAATGGGTCATCTTCAAAGTCAAAGAGAGATTAGCATGGAGACAGACCAGACTTGGGCAGACAGGTGCCTGCGGGGGAAGGGAGGAAGGCTTTGGTTCCTACCCTGTCACCATAATTTGCCACCAGTGTCAACTAGGGCCATGTTTGAACCTCTTGGAGTCCCTTTTTGTAAAGTAAGGAGATGGCCCAGCCTTCGTACACTTGTCAAAAGGCTGAAGGAAAAACTAAACGAGGTGGGAAACCACACAGAAGGAGGCCAGAAGCAACAGGCAATCGTGGAAACTGCCTTGGATGTGAAGCTGGGGAGCCACCTCTGTGAGCTTCGGAAGGTGGCTTTGTGGTGTTTCCTAGAACCAGACACCTGTGGAGGAGAAAACAGCTTGCTCTCAACCTGCGGTGAACTTAGGGCCCCTTCGAGAGCGCTGAACTTAAAGCCATTTAAACAGTGCCATTTAAACCGAGCATAGGGCAATGCGCATTCCTTGAGCACCTACTAAGCATGAGGAAAATTCACTTCTAGCATTGAGCCCTTCATATGACCCGTGAGCTGTGTTCTAATGATAACTTTCTCTTCTGAGGGAAGCAGAACATGCAGAAGCAAGAGAAATCACCTGGGTTCGGGCTTCAGGGACAAGTCAACCAAGTCTAAACAGAAGCATCTTTGCTACAGAGCCCAGTGTCTGCCTGCAGAGGGTACATGGCAATTCTAAGGCTATCCTTGTAGGGCTAGGGATGTGGTTCGGCTGATAAAGTGCTTGCCCAGCGTGCATGAAGCCCTGAATTTGAATCCCAGCACTGTATAAGCTGGGTACGGTAGTATTCGCCCATAGTCATGGTACTTAGGAAGTGGAGGCAGGAGGATTTTTGCTAAGGCCAGCCTGGGCTACGTGAGACATCTGCCTAAAAGAGCAAGAAACAAAAACAAAACAAAATGATCACCTATCTGCTACTCGAGGAAGCCTTTCATAGCTAACCACTTGTCAATGTTCCAGAACATGAGTGACAGACAGCAGGGTGGTCCTATGTCAGGGTGCTATCTACCATCCGGGACTGTTTCAGCATTCCTGGAGGCAATCGGTGGTCTTGCGTTCTCAACAAGGGTGTCCATGCTTCCTTTCTTACTGTGTTGATTCCCAGGCTCCTCCCCATCACAGATGTCTTTTGAGGAGGACTTTCCAGCTTCTCTAACCTCCCAGGGGGATCCTTGCTTCCCCAGGCCAGCAGCACCCAAGCCTAGTGCCCATCACAGCCATCTTAGCATGCCGGGGACAGACAACTGTTCAGTCTTCCATGGCAGTCTGTGGCTTTCATTTGTTAGGTGTCGAAGGAGGTGACAGTTTGGAAATCTTTGTGACCAAGAAGATATCTAATATGGATATGGGGTTTATTTCCTGTGTCTTTTGTGTTCTGTGATTTCCTGGGCACATCCCATGAAAATCTTAAAGAGGTGTTTGTCAAAGTTGCCCAAGTCTGACCCTGAACTTGCATGAGCTTGACACAGGCCCTGAGACCCAGATGGTGAAGAGTCCTTAGGATGGCCCGCCCCATGGCTTCAGAAAGCTAGGAGCCTCTGGGAGCCAGCACACTCCTTACCCTGTCTGTGACCACTGACCTTGACCAGGGTTGGCACAAAACACTTCAATATCGTTTCTGTGGTTGAAATGCTGTAGACAGAAGCAGTTGCCTCAGCCATGACAGCAAGAAGTGGCCCTGTGAACAGGACCTGCCAATCACACAGCACAGAGGAATGCTTCTTGGAGGGCCTTGAGCATGGCAGGTCTTTCTCTAGAAACACTTATCATTTGAAAGTCCATACCACCCATCCTCCAGTATTACTGCGGAGCCTTTGCTCGATTCCGATCATGGCGTGTGTGATTTCTGTCTGCATCCTTCCTTGAACCTGTATTCATGTTAAAGGCACTTCTCACCTGGTCTTCCTGCCAGCGATTACCACACTCACCCCAATTCCCTTCCTTTCTCTGCTGACCCCAAGGGAGGATATAGTAGTGATGAATCCCGGTGCCAGCTCCTGCTGGCTCTGGAGAGGCTCTGGGTGCTGCCAGGCTCTAATTGTTGCTGTGCAAACAACTTGATGGGAAGAAATTAAAAGGTGCTCAAGCTAATTATTCTTCCGTAATAAAAAACAGTAATAAAACAATAAAGCTCATTGGAGAAGGCCAAGGATCTGCTTTGCCTGAGCATACAATGGACAGGGAAATCAAAATCCCAGGGCTTTGTTGGCACTTTGAAGCCCTGCTAGGCTTCTTCCCGCTCTTTCTGGGTGTCTGTGAACACGCCAGGGCCAGGGCGGCCTAGCTCCCCTCCCTCTTCCTCTGCCTTCCCCCTTTCTTCATGGTGGCATCTGCTGTTACCTTGAGGAGTCTTCTGCTAGCCCATAACGGCCGTCTCTGAACTGAGAAGCAGGACAGAGATGACACACCAGCTACTTCTGTACAAATGACGGATTTGACTCTAGACAGACTTGGAGGTTACAGTTGAGTGTAGGCATGCGTGTGCACACGCACACGTGCACCCACAGACTTGTGTGTTAACAGCAGGAGGAAGCTGGCCTCTGGCACACACCCCACTTTGCCTCTTAGCTCTGCTCTTCTTCTGTAGTCGGTGAAAAGGAAAGACACCTGGAGGAGCAGGTGGCAAGTGGCCGACTCGGCTCTGCCTACAAGAGAGTGGCAGACAAAAAGGCCTAGGCCATGGCTTTCTAGGGAGCACAGCCACACCAGGCCCATTTTCCCCGCATCTTCACCAGCTCTGGAGTCTCTGGGCTCTTCAGTACTGTCTGTCCTGAGGGTCTGAGGTGACCTTTCATGGAGGCTTTATTCTGCATTTCTCCGATGGTTAGTGGTGCCAATCACATTTAAATACTTGGCCATTCATTTGTCTTCCGGGGAATATTTTTCCAAGTCCTTTGCACATGTTTTAATCTGGTTATTTTTTACCTTGTTGCTGAGTTGTTGGGTTCCTTATATGTACTTGGCATGAGCCCCTTAGCAGACATGATTTCAAATGTGTCCTCTGATTCAATAGGATGCCTCCATACCCTGCTGACTGTTTGATTTCCTAGAAAGCATTTTCAATCTGATGTAATCCCATTTGTCTATTGTTTCTTGGTCACCCTTGCCTTTAGGGTCTCATATGAAACATCATTGTCCAGACCAACATCAAGAGGCCTTTGTTTTCCGTTCAGTGGTTTCAGGTTGTTTGTGCCTGAGGTTCAACTGCTTCTGACTAATCTCTCTGCAGTTTTTTACTGTTTTCTTAAGCTCTGGCCTTTCTAGCAGGCCTGTTCATTAAGTCTATCCCTTCTTCGGGTTATACTTAGCTTTCCAGGGTTAGTTCCCTTGTAATCTTTCTCCTGCACCAGCAGAATGTTATACACCATTGGTTTGCAACAAGGGGAAGGAAACAGTGTATGGATGGAGACGCACGACTGACTCATCAATGTCTGGCGCTGTCAGGTGAGGGAGGGAAGGGACAATATTAGCAACTCGGTGAGCAGGCAGGAACCGAAGATGCTGCTGCACACAGCAGTCCACAGTGCAGCCCCAAACGAGGGATGCTCAGGCCCAGATGAAGACAAAGTCTAGAAAGCTTACCCCCCACACACACAACCCTGCATACACACTCACACACACACCACCATACCACCACCAAAATCGGAAAAACAACTTGGCACATCTTCAGAGCCCAGTTCCCTGTAAAAGGACAGCGAACTTCAAAGGTCTTAGAAATGAGGACGCTGAACTGCTCAGGCCTTTCGTGGCCAATTATCTGTGGAAGGCAGAGCTCAGCACTGCTGTGGGGATCTTCCTCTATTATACAGAGAAGAGAGATGCCACCCTAAGCACAAGGTCCGAAGGCTCTCAGAGGGACTTGGAGGATCAGAGAAGCAAGAAGATAGGAAACAAGAGAGTCCAGCATAAAGAGAGAAGCCTTTGGAGGCTGAAGATCAAAGGCTAGAAGAAGATAAGGGGAGGGAGTGGTCCTAGCCGGGAAGGGAGGACTCCTGGCTGCAGAGCCAAGAGCACAGAGGAGCTGTGGAGGAGGATGGCCAGATGACAAGTGGGAATACTCTTCCATTCCAAAAAGAGGGGATTCCTGCAGAAACCGAAAGATTCCCTCCAGAGAGACGCTAAAGACGAAAGGACAGTGAATACATAGATGGGTTAGCAGGGAAGGAACCCGACGGAAGGAAGAGCCGGGGACAGCTGCAAGTTTTTCTCCAGGAAGTAAACTGTACAGAGGGCTGAGCACTCTAGGTTAGCCCCTCCTGACTTTCTTAAAAGGTCACCAAGTATCTGTCATGCACCTATGCAAAAGCCTCATGAGCCAATGCAGTCATAGGGACTTGGAAATGAACCTCAGATTTCAGACGACAAAACAAGACCATTGAAGGTTAAGAAGGAAACCCAGGTTCACACAACCAATATTGCTAGCGAGCCATGTTGGCATAAAGTAAGGAGCATCTATTGCTTCTCCTAAAGTGCTTTAACCTGATTCAGTACCATACGAGCATGCCTTTAATTTGCCTAGCTGTGTGTAATAGACTGTAAGGTCTTATAACTTGAGCTTGGAGGTGAGGCTCTGAGCTGACCACTAACCAGGCCACAAAACTGAGGGCTCAGCTAGAGCAAAAAGGAGACAGTGGCCATCCATGACATCCACCTTTGGAGGGTGAGAGAGCAGAGGACATACCCACCGTTCGGTCTATGGAGATGGTTGGTCGAAGCTAAAATAGAGTGTAAAACACTTGTAAGAAGGAGCCGTTCCTCTGTAGTCCACGTACAGACAGCTGAGCAGGGGGTCCACACTCCCTTTCCCCCACTTCCACCACCTCTTGCATAACTGTACAACCAGGTTCCCAAGTAACTCTCCCCACCCACTACCCCCTTTTGCTTCCCAACTTCTTCTGATCCCAAAGTCGCATACGTGTGACTGCGATCTTCCTTAGTAGTCATGAGCACCCATAGATCTTCTGGGGGACCATGTGTGTGATGGTACTATAAAATGACCAACCATGCCAGCAATTGCCTCCAAGTGCTTGCCATCCAGTTAGAGAGGCCAAGCCCAAACCGGAGACACTCTGTGAACAAAACTTTAAGTACCAATCCAAGAATGGCATCTGAACAGGCCAGAGACAGCCTGCCCTATAGTAGGCTCCAGTAAGATTGTGGGCTTAAACTTTGTAGACCCGGGAGTCCTCAGCTTAGCAGTACATAATAATCTCTTACAGAAAATTCCAGGATTCCTAAAGCACCAGCTGAGAAAGCCCAAGGCAGGGGGGAGCTGGAACATCTTAGCAGCCCGGTAGCCTCCAAGGTCTGTTACAGGAGTGACCTTCTGTAACGGGAAGCCTTGACTACTTTTGATGAAGTCAAATGGAATCTTGATGCAACTTCAGGCCTGAGCCGAATGAAGCAGAACCTACTTTCTACACGGTGTATCTGACGGGTTTTATACCTTCTCCCTACTGAGAGATCCACACTCAGTATATTTCCTGCCCTGCCTCATGGAGCTCATGGGGCACTGCTAATGCCACGAAACTAAAAAAAAACAAAAAACAAAAAAAACCATACGTTTTAAATTCATGCCACAATCCTAGACTTAGTTTGAGAACAAATTCAGTCTTGGGCTCTGAAACTTGGACTCTAAATTCTGTGCCCTTAAATACGATGGTCCAGTTTCTGAAAAATCTCTCTGTGAGGGTTGCAAATGAAAGAGATGAAGGAGGATGAGTCTGGGAACATCCAGGGCTCCAGCTCGCCTGGGTATCTTTGAGAGTATTTTTGTAGTATCTGCCATCTCTTGACTGAATGCTTACTCTAGAATCTCCCCAATGTCTGAAGGTTTTCCCAGCTGGGATTCTCCATAATTTTTAGTGTGTGTGTGTTTGTGTGTGTGTGTGTTACTATGCATGTAGCCTGCATATGACTGCAGACACCCTCAGAGGCCAGAGGTGGTTGATTGCTCTGGAGCCAGAGTTACAGGCAGTCTTTGCCACCTGAGGTGGATGCTGGGAAAGGACTTTGGTCCTCTGGAAGAGAAATAAGCAGTCTTCGCAGCTGACTCATCTCTCTAGCTGGGATTTTCAAATCCCTTCAAGGTTTCAAACTCCCATTCCTTCTAGAACATAAAGGAATTCCTTTTTCCATTAACAAAGTAACTCCCATAAAACCAGGGAGTAAAATCCCCCCCCCACACACACACTCCCACCCATTATGTCTTTGTGCATTCATTAGCATTTTAATGCAGGCTGTCTCAAGGCTCCCCATCCCAGGCCTGGCTGGTCTTTGGACCAGCAGGTTAGCATTTGTTCTGGGCACCTATTGAAGTTCAAAGGCGTGCTTCTCCTTGCCCAAGCTGTCTTTCTCCTTGCTGTGGGAACTTTTAGCCTCCGGACCTACACAGAGGTGGAGCCCAAGAAGTCCGTTTGAGCTCCGATGGGGGTGGGAGGTGTAAGTTTCACCCCCACCCTTCCTGACACTCTCCCGGTGCCCAGCAGCTGCACCTGCAGGGGTTCTCACTTCTCTGGGAAGCATCTAGAAACAAGACCTCCCGCCTGGGCTCTAGGGTGGGGCCCTCACTACCTCTTTTCTTCTCAGAGAGGCTGGGATGCTGACAGCCTCGGATGGAGGCATCCTGTTTGTCGAAAAATAAACCGGCAGTTGAAGCTGGGCTGTAAGAGCGAGAAAACCGCAGGCCTGCGCGCTGCTGATAACGCGGACAGCTTGCTTTTGCAGCAGTTCCGAGCTGCAGCGGCCTGCGCAAACCCGCGCCACCGCCTCCCTTCCTTTCCCCACCATCACGCCATGCTGGCTCTATGGACGCTTGCAGCACCCCTTTAGTCACGAGAATCTTTGCTTTCCTCAAAAGACCCCTGAGTGCTGTGCAGAGCTGAGGAGTGGGTGGCACGGAACCCTGGCTCCCAACTCGCTGCTGACCCCTGGGGCCAAGGCCTGCAGACCCTGGCCATGAACTAAGTTTACTTCAAAACGACTCATTTAGGAGCTAGAATTGCTTGTCTTTCTGCATCATGGGCTACTGTGCTCTGGTTTTAATAAAGAAAAGAGACAGACAGACAGAGAGACAGATACAGAGAGACAGATACAGAGACAGACAGACAGCTGGAGAGCTGAAAGACCATAATCAAAAGAGAAGGCGACACCAGAGTCCAGCATGGAGATTGTTTTCTTCTTGGAGTAGGGTGCCCTGGCCTGATCCATGATGAGGATAACTCCGTTCCCATCTCCCCCTCTGTGGGGGCGGGGAGGTATTAAAAGCCTTTCCCCATTTGTCTGTTATCAAACTATCTAGGTAGATGAGCCATCAGTGGGCAACCGCAGCTACGACCACAAATTCACTGGAAACCAAACTGCTTGACCCTCCTAGGGAAAGGGTGTGTTTGAGACTCAATCTGAAAACTGTGTTCTTTGCTCAGGAGGACCTGCTTCTCTGGGCACTGTAAACAGGACACAGTCAGGTGTGGTGGTCCAAACATATAATTCCAGCATTCAGGAAGCTGAGGCAGGGGGATTGCAATGACTCTGAGGCTATCCTGAGCAAAAAAGTGGACGGACACACACACACACAGACACACACACAGAGAGAGAAAGACAGAGACAGAGAGACAGAGAGACAGAGAGAGACAGAGAGAGAGAGAGATCTATGTCACCACAGCAAGTAGCTCCTAAGGGGCTGGTGGCAAGTCCCCCAGGAAGGGACCAGTATGCAGCTGCATGATGGGGGTCCCCTTCATCATAGACCCCTGAAGGCCTTCTGGATACCCATATGTAAATTGGAGTTTAAAGTTCGCTTTTGTTATTTGGAAAAACACAGGGGAAAACCCACCCATACCTTTCGTTACTGTTTGTGTGTGTACCTGCTAACTACAAAGTTAGGTAAATAGTAGGTTACATCCATGTCCTGATAGCAGAAGGGGACAGCAGTAAGGTAAAAGGCTTTAGGAGGAGGATAGAAAATAAATAAGAACAAAATGCAATGAGATTTTATATTTATATATATATACATGCATATATAATCTTAATGTTTTATGTCTGTGAAAATGTCACAGTGGAACCTGATGTTTGTATGCTAACTAAAAGATTAATAACAAAAACAAAAACAAATCTAGAGGTTGGAGAGATGGCTCAGTGGCTAAGAATGTTTGCTCCTCTCATCAAGAACATGGATCCAGTTCCCAGCGCTCACATAGCAACCGCCTGCAGTTCATTTCAACACCTCTAATGGCTTCGTCAGGCCCTGCACTCATGTGTACATGCTTGCTCTCATTCACACAATAAAACAGAAATACACAAATCTTGGCTATTCCTTGGTGTAAGGAATCTAGCCTATTTTTGAGGCTTCCCCATCTCTACCTCCAGGAACTTCTTCAAACTGGACAGCAATCCTCCTGCTGAGCAAGTCTCCCGACTGGACTGTCTTTCCACTTTTCTCTGAGCACCTGTCTGTTCCTCGGCTACATCCCTTCATCCTTGTCCCCATGGCCTTGCTCTAGAGTGGCTGCTCTCGTCTGCTTCCTCTGAGATGCCTGTGCCCAGCGCAGACATCCCAGCATCTCCATAGCTCACTAGTTCCGACAGTGGCGATCAGCGGCTTGCCTTGACAGTCAAGGAGGAGTGAGGGTTCAAGCCAAAGAATGTCCCCGCTTCAGGAGTGGAGAGAGCTAGTCGCATCTCCGTTGACTAGCGAGGGAGGTGGAGTGCATTGGGGGGAAATCCAGCTGTTCCCTGAGATGGAGATGAGCTGTGGGAAGCCCTGGAGGAGGCTTGGATGCCTCAGGCTATGTGGAGCGCAGTTGTGAGGAAGGGCGTGCAGGGAGGAACTGGATTGCTAGGGAATGGCCCAAACTGAGTATTTCTGTTGCCAGTCCTCACAAGCAGGTCAGTAAGCTTCCTTCCTACTGAAATGCTATCACTAACAAATGGCCGTCTGTAAATTAAGAGGCTGAGTCTAAAGATATGTGTCATGGTTTTCACGTGTCTAACTGGATCATCCGAAGTCATCCCCAGCAGACAGAGCTCCATTTCAGCTGTGTCAACTCTCATTTTAAAACATCTGAGACCTGCTCCGTAGATGACTTCTTGAATCATTAAACTGGTTAAAGGAGAGAAAATTCCTCTTCTTCCTTTTAGTTCCCACGTGACGGCAGCTAGGCCTCCGTGGCACCTGTTTTCAGTGGCTTTGGGCTGTTTCTAAAAGTCAGCCCCCTCACCCATCCTCCAGGCATGGTGGACATTGAAGAGAACATGAGCCGTGCAATCATTCCCAGTAGATATGGGGGCCCCTTCATCACAGGAGGAGAACGTGGAGTTACAGGGTGACTGGGCTACAGAGCGGAAGGAATAATCGCCTGCTACAGAGTATGTGCGAGTTCAAAAGGTTAGCTTCACTCTGAGTCATTCCTAGCAGAAAAGGGAAAAACACAGCCTGGGGTAATATCAAGGACGGACAACCATCATTCTCTACAGGGGATGCTTTCAAAGACCCCCAGGCTTGCCTGAACCCAAGACTCTCCAAGAGACTATCAGACTCTCCCTGACAGCCTCCTCCGGCTCACTTGCCACTCACCGGGTGGTAGCTGTAGTAGTCTGGGGAGGGATAAGGGAGCCTAGCATGGATCTCTTCTCCTTTCTTCACCATCTCACAGTTGGGCTGGGTTTTACTAAAGGTGTTAGCAAGCTCAGCATGTAATTTTTCTTCTTGTGTAGAGATCTGTCAGCTTTTCATTTAGACAAGCGCCTTCTGGCTTCTCTGTGACTTATCATCTCAGGCACCGGCATCCCCATCATCAAGCTTTGGAGCCAATGTTGAGTAAAATAAGGCTTACTCCAGCGTCTGCACCGGAGTGACACCAGCGTTTGTCTGGTCACTGAGACAGACAGCAAGGCACAGACGGGGGAATAGCATACACAGCGTGGATACTCTGAAAAGAGATAATTGACGGTTCTGGTGGGGATGGTGTGGGGTGGCGTTTTCATCAGGCTGGTATTAGAACTGTGCAGCATTTAGAAGTTATGTCTATTTCAGGAATTTTCCACTTAATATTTTCAGATTGCAGTTAACGTTGGTTAACTGGAATCACGGGGAGAAAGACCACAGAAGAGCAGGGGATGCTACAATGTGTTGTTTCCAGGGCAGGATTTCAACTGTAGCACTAAGATTCACTGCTTAAGAAGTTAAAGGGACTAAGATGCAGAAAGTGAATTAAAATTCCATGAGGACTTTTGGAGGATGCCCAGAAATCTCCTTTTAACATGGATATGCTCTGGCTTTTACTAGTAGGCAGACAAACTGTGAGGTGTGTATCTCTCTCCTGTAGACATGGCATGGCATCTTCACAGTGACAAAGAGCCAGGTTTCTTCTGCCTTGACAGCCTGCCTTCTGTCACACCTGACTCTTAGCACCTCGTTTAAGATGACTGCCATCCCCAACACCAGATCTGTACCCCTCAGGCAAAAGGAGAGAAAATTGAAGGGAACACACGTTGTTTGCTGTGAAGCTATCCCAAACTAAATTTGTTTGCAAATTTATATCTATTTAGATATAGATATAGATGAACACACACACACACACACACACACACACGGCACAAATGTCCTATATAGTAAAAATGCAGGCTATATAATCTGTAAGCCATGTAAGTATAATAAAACATAAATATATAGTAAATTCATATGTATGCAAGTATTTTTCTAAAGTATTTTTGAATTAATGCTCTTTTTTTGAGTGGCCATAAAGCCATTTGACAGAAAGCTTGTATGGTATGCATGAAGCCCTGGGTTCCAGCCCCAATACCTCATAAACACAGTGTGGTAGCACATACCTGTAATCCAAGACTCAGAAGGTAGAGGCAAGAGATATCGGAAATTCAAGGTCATCCCCTGGACTACATACCAAGTGTGTACATGGTATGTACATAACATGAAGCTACATGAAACCCTATCTCAAAAAATAGATATAGCCTGTGGCACCCTAAAATCTCTGATGCCTACAGATGCTGTCTTCACTCCACTGTACCCCACGCCTCAGCAGCCCTCCCTGTGAGTCACAATGATTCCCAGTCCGTCTCAATTTCTCCACACTGTTTTCGGCTCTATTCAACGAATGTATGTACAGCTGGGAAGTTGCCCCAAGGAGAGAAAACACCACTCAGACCTGCACAGGATGGGGCTGCCACTGGCTTCTTGGGTCAGTTTGAAGCAGCTGAGTACAGGTGGCCCTGTTTAGGAGGGACATGGTCACATGGTCATTGTCAGTCACTCCCCATGCCATGCGGCTGGGTTCCTGAAGACCCGCCTCATTCCCTGAAGCCAGGACATGGCTTCCAGTCACTCTTGCTCACCTACTCTTGTGAGTGTTGACTGCTAATACCCAGGAATTTTGCAAGCTGGTGTTTAAGCACATATCGTGAAAAATTGAAATTTTAGAAACAATGAAATACTCCAACTGCACCTCTACCTAACGATGTTTGACTGTCCCCATTCAACTCTCTATGGACTACGTTCACCGAACTATGAGTCCAAGGAAATGGCTGGGGGCTGCAGAGAGCCCAGCTCTAGACTTTCCATCCTGCAGAGCTAACTGTGAAGTGTCACCCACATCTGTGAGTTTGGGTGAGAGGGTGTCATGGGCTCAGTCCCACCCCTGTCCTTAGGCCTCAGAGTCTTAGCACTTCTCACACTGTAAGTTGTTTTCTCTCCTTTTCTAAACCTGTCAAGAGCTCAGCGACACTCCTCCCCTGCCTCAGCCCGAAAGTGAAGCCGTGTAGGCCAGAGAGCAGCATGTCTTCCACTCAGACATCTTTTGAGAATGTGTAAGGATGCAGAGTTGTGGGATCCACCTCTTCCTGGAGCATCATCATAAAGCTTAAAGAAAGGGCTACAGGAGAAAGCCGCAGTGATGGAGAACTAGGGGCCACAAGGAATGTACAGGAAGAAGAAGAGAGAACAGACCTCATCATCTCCATAGAGAAGGGCAGGTCTGGGAACTGCCCAGAGAGTCTCCAACTGCCACAATGGACATCAAATGTAAAACCCATCGCTGCCATGCTTTCTCCTAACTTTCCTGTCTAAACCTAGAGCATCCCCAGGCTGGTGAGAACGCTCAGTTGGTAAAGTTCCTGCACTCAACATATTAAAAACCTCTTTCAGCCCATATGTCAAAGAGTCAGACATGTGGGACCTGTTTATAATCCAAACTGTAGGAAGAAGGAGACACACAGATTCCTGGGGACTCACTGGGTATTCCTGCCCAGCCTATTCAGTGAGGCCTAGTTCCTTGGCTCAAAAGAAAAAGAAAGAGGTGGATGTCTCCTGAAAAACAATAACCAGTTGACCTCTGGCTTCTGTGTGGGTGCGCACACACACAAACAAGCAAACACACACAGGTTCTACATGAGTGCATAAACACGCAAACAGGCAAACACACACAGGTTCTACATGTATGCACATGCACACAAACAAGCAAACACACACAGGAAAAGAGCAAGGCAAAGGGAGAAAAAGCTAATAAACAAGCATTTCAGAGAGTGCTCTTTGTCTTCTGTGGTTGCTCCTCTGGGTAGACAGAACTCTGTGAGGCTAGCTAATTGTTCAAAGTTGCATGCAAAGTCGAAGTTAGGTCTTGCAATCTCAAAATTGGGATCTTGCCATTTCTACACACAAGAAGTCCCCATATCGGGGCCTGCTTTTGTCTCTGTTGCTCAGTTCAAGTGCATCATTGCCTTCCCAAAGTCTCTTCTTGGGTTGCTTTTCTTGGGTAAGTGTGGGGGTGGTAGCTACAGACACGGGTAGCCATCATTCTATGTGTGAGCTATCTGATGATCAGCAATTCCTGCTAACTTGATGGCTAGGTACTCCCAGAGAACGATACACCAAAATAGATATGGGACATCCAAGGCAAACCTAGTGTGTTTTTGGTTTTTGATTTTTTTTATTTTAGAAAAGGTCTCATGTAGACTAGGCTGGCCTCAAATACACTATGTAGAACAGGATTGACCTTAATTTGTACCTCCTAAATTGCAGCATTAGAAGCATATTCTGCCGTGTCTAAGTTATATGATACTTGGGATCAAACTAAGGGCTTCATACATGCTAGCCAAGCACTGGACCAACAGAGCTACATCCTCTCAGAAACCTGAAGCTCTTTAAGAATGTGTGAGGGTCATGACGTAAAAATCTATCATTTATCGTGGCCTAGAATTAATTGTCTGAGTGAAAATTACAGACCTCCTTGTGCTGTTCCGTAAAAGTGACTTCAAAAGCTTTGCTTGCTTTGGGAAAAAAGAAAATCCCGTTATCCCAGCCGTTTGGAGATCAGGCCAGGAAGGTCAGGAATTCAAAGCCTGCCTGGGTTGCATAGTACCTTCAGGGCCAACCTCGGAAAATGAGTGAGTGGGGTACTGTTTCCATTTTAAAAAAAAAATGAAGAATGTCTGAGCGTGAAGCTCAAAGGTAGATCTCTTACTGAGCATGCATGGGGCTCCAGGCTCCATCCTTCACCCAGAGAGAAAAGACACAGTTTCCCCACACTGTGTAATAAATACCCTGCTCTTTGGAGTCTCACAAACAAGGGAATTGATGTGCTTGGTGTTTTAGATCATCAAGCCTGGGAAAGAGAGACTTCATCATTGGGTTAGAATATAACCCCTGGCGTGGAGTGCACAGAGACATAGAGACAAATGACAGGTACACACGCCAACCAACTTTTCAAGCCTTGCTGTCAGGTTTGAAGCTCATTTTAGCTGTGGGGGAATTAAGCGAAAGATCATATTTAGTTTAGGCACCTACCCTTTGACTAAAGTACCCTAATTCAAAGTTTGCCTCCTTAATCCCACAGCACCTGCCAGGAGACATCCAATAACCCATGCTTAGGGCCCGAGCACAGCACACAAAGAAGAAAACAGGACCGCTGATCATGTTACAAGCCAGCTGCCTCCCCGGGGCCGTTAAACATTGGGGTCCACGTCTCTTTCTGTGGCTTTCTATAGACTTCATTTGAACAGAGAAATTACAGCAGCCTTGCCCACTAAGAAGTGGGAGCTGGCTGGGGAAGATGGGTTCCCAGAATCCTTTGTGCCTTAAAAGAGAAGTGGTCATTACAAAGAAAGTCATAGCCGCTCCTCTGTCCCACCCATGGCAAAAGCACGGAACCCGCACAACTCATTTGGCGATCAGCAGGGCGTGTTTCATGGGCTCTGACTCTCCAAGCCTTTCCTCGTTGTTGTTGTTCCTATGGTCTTAGCACCTATCACCTTCTCTGCCTGTGGTCACGCGAGGTTTTTTTCTGTGTCAGCGCCCCCTCTGCGATCTATCTCAACTGATTACATTACCATATTGATTGTCAAAGGGGAAAGGGTGGGGACTTGGTTTCATCCCAACCAGCTCTTAACCCCAGTGCCTAGCTAGGCTTCCAGAAGCTTTTTTAGTAGGTCAGTCAGGTGTTCCCTGGGGCTGAGACTGGGGGATAGACATGGGATGCGTCTTTCATTCCTGTCAGTGACTTATGGCTGTTTCTTCCACAGGACACAGTGAGCAAGTGCCCTGGTGGAGCCAGGGTAATTGGCCATCTGTAGCGTTCACCTGATGGCTCATTTAACAATACTATATTAACCATAACATACCAAGTCATGTCCCAGAAGCTAAAGAGGGGAAAAAAATCCCAAACCCAAACAGAAATATTCCCCTTACCTCACAAGGGCATGGACAGTGGGGAGGTCATAGCCTGTGAGATCCAGTTACTGGGACCTCTGCTTATTTAAAATGAACAGTAGTAAGGGACTCATTTAACAGTAAATTCCCAAGCCAAACATGTCAGCACATGCCTAGAACCCCAGTGTTTGAGAGGAAAAGGCAGGAATCTCAGGAAATTAGGTCATTGAGTTCCAGGCTAACCTGGGCTACATGAGATCCTGTCTCATAAAAAACAAAACAAATATGAGAAAAAAAAACCCATTAAACTCTAGGCCCTGAGTGTCATTACCTAGGGTATGGAGGGCTTCCTCTAAGTCATCCCAGGGTTTCTGGAATAATAAGTCTTTGCTGATGGAGGAGCGCTGGTATGGGAAGAGGTCCTTGAAATCAGGGTGTGTAACGTGGCTTTCTTGTGTTTTAGAATCCAAGCCCCACCTAGCATCAACCAACATTTGGTCCTCACAGACTTCAGGGCTTTCTCTGAGCACTTGTGTCTGAGGACAGACCGCATCTGAAATATTTAGGCGGAGTGTGGTTTGCATAATCGCTGTGTGTAGCCTAAGCTGATAGGATGCTTAAGGTTGTAAGTGCACACGGCCATAGACTCGCCTTCTGCATTTGTGGGAACCAAGCACAGAAGCCAGCCCTGTGGCCTGCACTCTATTTACTCGGGGTGAATATCCTGAACTGACCTGGAGAACAAGAACCTAGAAGCCACGCTTCAAGCGATGAGCTTCCATGCTCTCTACTGCATAACCTTCATCCCTTCTAGATCGGAAGCTTTGCCTTGGTTATAGATGGAGTCTGGAGGCAGGGATGAGGAAGGATGACTCAGACTAGTCCATGGAGGAGGTACCAATTGCTCTCCAAGTGGTCTCTCTTTGCACATGATTTGAACCTTCTGGGAGTCAATGTTTCAGTGGTGTGTGCTCAAGAATCTGATCAACTCCACCACTAAAATTCCCAGGAGGATAAAGAAGTGTTAACTAATGATCAAATCGCATTAACGTGACTGTTGATCTCTGATGAATCAAAGCACAAGGTCCTGTGGCACCTCAAGATCATCATCTTGGCGGGGCTGGGTTGATGCCCAGCAGAAGGACCTGAGTTCTGTCCCCAGCATTCATATAAAAAGCTAGGGGCTGTAATCCTAGCACTGGAGGGCAGAGACAAGGGGATGCTAGGAGCTTGCACAGCTTGTTGAGCCAAAGCAATGAGCTCCAGGTTCAGTAAGAGGCTGTCTCAACGAATAAGGTAGAGAGGGCTGGAGGAGGACACCAGCCTCCACACGTACACATCCAGCTACATATACATACACACACAGCTCAACACACACAAAGAATTGAAAAGACTGTGGCAGTGAACAGCATTCAGTTGCCTTGTATAAAAATTGTGATCCCGGCCTGGAGGACAGAATGCTAGAAAGCATGGAAGACATAAAGCAGGATTTATTTCAGTCTTCAAAGTTTCATATTTTCATGACTCCAGTTGGAGCCTCTAAAAAGACAAGATGATCTGGTAGAGACGCTTAACCTCACATCAACTTTTACCAACAGTTATTAGACAGATTACAAGAATAAGAATGCACCATGGAAGGATTTGGTCCTGGCAGAGTTGGCACAGGATTAAAAGATCCTGTGGGGCTTCTCTCCTTAGGGATCAGGTTCCCTTTTGACACATGGCTCTACATTAGGGCCAACAAGGAACCCACCAATAATTGCCTGTAATTCAACACACACAACCAGCCCTCCCCAAAGCCAGCGGCAGTCTCTCTGTTACCGGTGGGCCACTATGTTTCGTTGTTTTCTTTCCTTCCCATCGTAGTTCCCCCATTGGATCAACCAGTCTTTTCAGGCACAGTTTTGCCTGATAATCTAATAGATGTGTAATTTTATCTCCTCCAGAAGCTCTCATAGGCTGTGCCTCATTGTCATTCTGTCATCGGCGTGGCTAGAAGAGGTAAGGCCACCTCAGGTCCTGTTCATGTCGGAGGGGGGTAAGATGAGAGTTGAGAGTGGGGGAATCACGGTGCCCAGACACGTCCTGGGCTCACCATTGACTGACTCTGGGCTGACTCTGACCTTGACATAAGTAGCCTCACCATGCACATTCAGCTAATATTTAGATGTAGCATAATAGAAAGTCAGCCTGTACAAGACACACATGCTAATCTCCTCTCGCTGTTTTTAAATGTTACTGGGGTGTGCTCCATTCTACAGTCAGCTAGGAAATCTCTCAGTCCAAAGCTGAGAAAAAACCAGTCAGCCATCCTTCCAAGAACGTACTAGGTTGACATTTGCCATTAATCTAGTTCTCTGACATACATGGAGTGCCACGCATGAGTTCTAGTTATCAGGAAGAAGGGAAGGTCAAAAGACAGAAAAAGAAACATGTAGTACGGGATTCTTCCTCTAGGCAGGAAGTCAGATTCCTGAGAAATCGCGAACACAGAGCCAAACTGAGTGTGTTACCATGGGGCCATGATGAAGGTATTAGAATTGTGGAAAGATGAACGAACGTGTCATGGCTGGGGAAAGGGCTGTGGGAGCTTAGAAAGATGTGGATTTTAAAGTTGGATAGCTTTATAAGGCCCACGAGGAAGATAAGATGGCATTGGTACCACAGAGCTCCACCAATGAAAGACGTGGAGGTAAAACAGCATCCACCGAGAATAGCAAGGCCGTGCTGGTAGGATGTAGAAGGAAGGAAGGCAGAGATCATGAGGTGACTGAAGCTGGGCCCATTAGACAGCAGAATCTGTGGGGCTGTGGATGTAGGATAAGGAATTTTTGACAAGGTGGCGCCTCAAAGATGTTGTTTAATGACAGCTCTGGGTTGTAGGAAAACCTCATCAATGTTGAGGGGTGATCTGAAGAGAAATTAGAGAAACCTCTCTTGAGGTTGTGGCGGCAAAGTGGTGAGAATGTTGCAACCGGGCTTTCTCTTTGTGGGAAGAAGTCCCACAAAGACACCAAAGAGTTTTCCATGGTGATTCTCAGACCTGTCAATGTGACTGTCAAGGCCAACCACCCCAACAGTAGATCGAGTTGACTCCTATTTTTATTTAACCCATTATAGCTAAATGTTTTCATCTCTATGTGTAGTCTATACCCAGTGGATAATGCAGTGGGTTGTGGTGTTTCATTTCTGTGTGTGTCGCAGAGCTGGTGAGTATTGTTTTATACTCATGGGCTGTCTCAGTCTCGGACCAACTGCCTGTTTGTTCAGCTAGCCAATGCGTAGATCAGGTAGTCACCTGAGCTATGGCTGGCTCTCCCTCAAGGGTCTACTTCTGAGAACAGCCTACGCTATAACAACAGAGAAAGCAAGAACTATATGGTGCCAATCAGGAAGGCTGGTGTTCTATGCTTTCTTTTCAGTTCCTTCATCCAGGTCATTAATATCCACTGTCAGTTTGTTAGGAATCTAGAATCATCTAGTAGGCAAACCTCTGAGCTTGTCTGGGAGAGGGTCTCTAGATTGGGCTAGTAGAAGTAGGAAGGCCCATGATCAGTGTGTGCAGTTGACATCCCAGACAGACCACAAAGGAGCAGGTGAGCTGAGCATCAGTTCTGGTGGCTAGAGACAGGAGGAGGCAGGCAATGGCCTCCCACCCCCTGCCACACCCTCCCCACTGTGGTGCTCTGGACCCCAGAACTCTGAGACTCAGTCTGTTTGTCATGTATTTTATCACAGACAAAAGAGAAAAGTGATTAATCCCAGAAACATCTAATGCCATCCCTGCCCACAGCCTCACTAGCGCACTAGCCTAAGCCTCAGGGTCAAAAGGTTTGCTGAAACCTCTGCCCTGGGCTTATATTTACTGGTCCACAAAAGGATAGACTAAATCTTAATATCACTGCGAATGGGCCAAACACATTTGCAGTACTTATTCCCAGCCCTTCACATGCAATAATCAAAATACAGGGGTCATTATCTTCATAGGCTCAGAGGGCTCACCTGACTGCCCTAATGTCACCCTTTAGAGTCACGTCTCAGACCCTCCATGTTCTTTACCTCTGAACCACATGCCTGAAGGTTTCTTCTACACCTGCCCGAGGAAGGATGCTTGGGAAAGCTGGATAGATGGGGAGGGTATTATACATTTATTCCCACCGGATAGGATGCCCTTCTTGTTGTATTTTCTGAAAAGAACATTAGATAAACTTGCCACTTCGGGCTTTTGTGGGAGCAAGGTAATTTTTATTCCCAGGAACATTCGATTATTTTTCATCTTTGGTATTTAATGTGTGTGTGCCCCACCTCCTTCCGCCATATCCCTTCTCTCAAAGACAGCTCATATAAAGGCCATAAAATACCTGGCAATTGAGCTGCAGTTTCGCTCCTAGACACGGAAAGACCTGGTGGTAATAGCAGATGAGCCTTTCTGTCTTCTCGTCCCCGAGGGTGACTTAAGAGGGGATTGCCTACCAATGATGATTTGAGGCCTTTCGGTGATTCTTCCCAGATGGGACGTGATGTCATCCAGCAAAAGCCAACCTCAGGCATTCCAGCTGAGGAAAGCCAGGGTAGCCGGGGGCTGGCTGCCACATTCCAGCTGAAAAGTAACTGTGAACGTGTCAAGGTCATGTGGCAAACCTGCAAAGCGCAGTAGGAAGCAACATAACAATGTGTGTCCACAGTCCCTGGCAGGGACGTGAGAATCAAAAGATGTCTCAAAGGTATGCAAGGGATGAGAGCTTCCAGCTGCAGTTGCAAGCCCACTTTCTCCTCCTTGGGCTTCAATACCTACAGCAGCAGAAGACACTGAGCCCAGCTAGCTCCATGCTTATGGGAAACGCCATGCAGGCTCTCCCACCAGAGGCTGGATTCCCACAAGTGCTAAAGAGGAGCCGAGAGAGACTGAATGTGTCTTACAGAGATGGTGATTAAGTGTTGGGGACAGGGATAGGACTTGAGAGACTTATTTAAATGATATATATTATGTTTGAAAAACAGATAATTCCCAAGCTTAAAAATAGATGAATGGAAAATATATTCATTATAAAATATTTAACGTGAATTTCTTAGAATAATGAAATTATGGGTAGAGTCTTGGGGTATACAGGCATCTAACTCCAG
This sequence comes from Ellobius talpinus, assembly GCA_001685095.1. Lineage (NCBI taxonomy): Eukaryota > Metazoa > Chordata > Mammalia > Rodentia > Cricetidae > Ellobius > Ellobius talpinus. Next base: position 29,654 of record LOJH01000227.1, on the reverse strand, counting down.
TCTGGTGTGTAAAACATGATGTTCTAGAGGTAAAAACACTATTTCTTGGGACATAAAATGGGTTGTATAGAATATAAAATGGGTTCTACTGATGTTTGTAGGACTTTGGGCAGCATATGGATGTGGAGGTAAAATGTAACCTACATGTCTGTCTGTCTTTCTGTCTGTCTGTCTGTCTGTTTATCTACTCACACAGCCACCCATCTACCTGCACATCCATCTGTCTACTTACTTAGCTCTGTCTCCATCTCCCCTCCATTCCTCCACCACTCTATTAAATAGGAGGAACATGTCCGAAAAGAACAAAATCCAACCCCAGCAAAGAATAGGTTCTTTAAGAACTCTAACTATGACTTTTCGATCCTCCACCCAGTAGGGCAGCAAACCAGGAAGTCTGTGAGGCAGATGCGTAATGATGGGGCTAGGTTAACCATGAAACACTGAAGCACAGAAATTGAAACTGAAACTCGAAATCTAACCTGGGGCCTTGGAAAGACTCAGAGAAGAGTCACCAGGTTGCAAAGACCAGGCAGGAACTTAAATCCAGGATACTAGGAAGCCTAGTGTGGCCTGGATGCCCACAGGACAGTCACTTGCCCCAAACACCACAAGCAGAAGGCTGAACTGTGAGCTGTGTCTGTTCTGAGCCTGAACAGTCCATGCTTCCTCTCGGTGGGGGCATGGTCCCATCACAAAAGGAAATCTGAAGATACAAAGGCTACACAGGATGAAGCAGAAGTGGGGGGAGGAAGTTGAGGTCCCAGTTCACATCATCACTGACTCAGTCCTGAGAGTAAAATAGTCCCTTAGCCATGAATGAAGCGATGAAGGTGGAGTTAGGGAGCCTGAGCTCGGTATGAGCTTTGTCTGCCCCTAGACTCGGGATTCGGCCTTGCTGGGTCTTTAAAATTCTCCCAGATGGGAGCTGATTTCATTCAGGGTCTTTTAAGATGTGCTATAAGACTAAAGCCTACATTGCCAGTGGTAGTCCTTTTTTTTTTTTGGCTGGTATATTTTTGTTTGTTTTTATTGTTTTGAGACAGAGTCTTGCCAGGTAGCACACACTGTCTCCCAGCCATTTGGGGAGCTTTGAAGACCTTTGACATCCAGCCAGCCCACATGTTCGGGTTAGGAAATGCCTCTTGCTGATCTTGGGGGGCAGTTCAGTCTCCTCTCCCTCCAGTAAGAGCTGTCCCGATAATGAAGAGGCGCCCTCATGAGGTGCTGACCCTTGTGAGCTGCAGCTTTGGCTTTGTGTTATTCTCTGGGAGATGTCCCAGCTTCAGGGGGCCAGTGATGTAATTCAGGACAATGTTCCCAAGATTGATTTAAAAGAAGAGGCGAGTGAGTCATCCTTTAACAGACAGCTTTGCTCCTTGGTCACTTGTCGTCGCCGGCCCATTATAAAGTGGAAGTCGTCAGTTAAGCATGGGATTGAACATTTGTTTGGACATAGCTCGTCTACAAGTACTAAGTGCTTCACCTCGGGAGTCTCCCGTTACAGCTCATCCTCCTTGCTCTCTCACAGACAGCGCCACAATGTTCTTGCCAGCTGTCGGCTCCTTGCTATGGAGACTCGTTCTCACCCAGCTGAAGCCAAGTCCTGGCATCCCACACAGTCATAAATGCATCTCCACTCACAGGGCTCCTTTGCCGTTGGCGATCACGATGGATTAAGATCCCTTGATGACTTTCTCAGATGGGGCAGTGATTTCATGTGCATTGTCATACAGGTGTAATGCCTTGGAAGAAGCTCGAGTCTGAAAACAGCCCAAGATGAACAAACTTGCCTCGCAAATGGGAGGAAGCAGAACTCAATGCTGCTTGGGTGTGTGGTGACATTGCTCTGTCCCTGCTCCGCTGTGCTTCCCCGGGATGCTAAAGTGTGTGAAAATCCCCTTAGTAGCCGCCTACTTTAATGCAAAAAGTAAAGGTGCAGACATGTTTACCTCCTACAGGGTTTACACTCGTGTGCATTCAATATATAGTTATCTTGAGTATTGTCTACGTGCTCATTACATGTTTGTCCCAGAAATATAGCAGTGAACGAAGACCAAAGACGACAATCCTCAGTGGTGAGAGTTATCTTGAGAGAGAAAAGTAAACCAAATGAATTAAAAGTGCAGTGGGGACCAGGGACAGAGGAACGGGACAGAATGAGACAGAACTGTGTGACCGGGGACATGCTAGGGGGATGGAGGGCAGGTCACACTGAGGTGGTGCTGTGGCATGTGACTGAGGAGGTGAGCATCTTCACCAGAGCTAGGACAGGGAGCTGTGAAGGTGACTGGCACAAAGGGTGCTAGATGACCCAAAGAGTGACTCCTGCAAAAACCAGTTATCACTTTAGGAAAGGTCTTAGCATTTTGGCTTGAAAGTTTTTTTTTTCTTCTCAATGTCGGGAGAGTTGCTTGGTAAAGAACTTGCCTTGTAAGCATATGGGCCTGAGTTCCATTGCTAGAAGCCACATTAAACAAAAAGAAACTGGGTACTGCAGCATTATAGTCTAGGGCAGTGGTTCTCAGCCTTCCTAATGCTGAGACCCTTTTATACAGTTCCTCACGTTGTGGTGACCCCCAATCATAAAATTATTTTTGTTGCTACTTTATAACTGTACTGTTATGAATCATAATTTAGATATTTGTGTTTTCCATGATCTTAGGCAACCCCTGTGAAAAGGTCCTTCAACCCCCCCCAGAGGGGTCGCAACCCACAGGTTGAGAACCTCTGCTCTAGGGACTCTCCTGATCATGTTGTTTACCCTACCAGTTTCAAAGGGGTGAAAAGCAAGAAAATCTCTCAGGCACAGCTGGCAGCAGGGGACAGACTGCTCTAACAGTAAGGACGCTCTCACACAGCAAGGCACAGAGTGGACTCCTGGAATAGAAGCCCATTTTGTCCTAGGGGGTGGGGGTTTGAAGTGACTTTGGTGACCTGGGACGAGTCCTCTTCCCAGAATCTTAGATTTATTGGCTTAAAAAAAGAAAAGGGAGCTGGTCAGCCCATGGTCTTGGGTAAACATGTTTATGGTGGCGTAGGACAGGCCCCTCCCTAATTTTGGTTTTGGTCAACTTAGGCAAAGAAGTGGAGCAGATAAGCCCACAACCTCAGGTAAACATAATCAGGACCGGCCTTGAGACTGTCCGGCCAGCCTAGACAAGTCAGCAAAAATGGGGGTCCTGCTGGCATGAGAAAAAGCCTGGCAGACCTTTCTTTCAGATCAGGGAATAAGGAAGAAGCCCAAGGTCTTTATTACCTATCCACGACCCCTCTCCCCATTTACCTGCTTGTCGTGGATGAGTCTGGTTTCTAGTTCGCTGATGGCACCCATTTGGAATCCCAGACCTGGGGAGGATCCAGGTAGATCCCTGGGCTTCCTGGGCAGCCAGATTTGCCTGCTGAGCAAGCTCCCAGGTAGTGAGAGACTCTGTCCAAGGGGAGAAAAGTGGTTGCATGTCCCTCCCTCCCACCTCCTACACACACACTGCACACCTGCACACATATACACATGAGGGGGGAAGATTCCATTGGGATTCCAGGAGGAACCACATTCAATCTCTAGACTGCTTGCATTGTTATCTCAACAGCATAGAGTGCCGTCACTCAATAGCATGCTCCGTCTTTCCGTTCATTTGTGTCTTTAATTTCCTGGTTGTGTTTCATAGCCTTCGGTGGTGGCATCTTTGGCTCTGTAGTTAATGTCCTGAGGATTCTGTTTTCTATGCCCTAGCTCTTCTGTTGGTAGTCTTCACCCAGAGATCTCTTGTTTTCATTTGAATGACAGCTGGAGTCACCTGCCCAAGGGTCTCTGTCAAGGCAGCCTCAAGCAGCGTTTGACCTGCAAGCTCGTCTTCTGCTCCCAGCAAGATGGAACTCTCCTTGCTCAGAGCCAAAGCTATCTGGAAATTTCCACTTAGCCTCAGCGCCATGGTTCCTCTTTCTGTGGAATGGTACCAGCGGCCAGTTACTAAGAAAGTTCAGGGGACAGAAAGAGTCACATTTTTAAATGGAGGAAGAATAGGACCGGCCAGCTCTCACAGTGAGAGGGAGGGAAGAGAGACAGGCAGCCCTTGGCCTCATTTTCAATTTCATGTGTTTCCTCAGGGGTAAAGAAAACCACGTGTGGTCACAAACCCCAATACTGAAACAGTGTCCCCTCCCTTTTATCTGTCACCACATGCTGAACACTGCCGTGGGGGGGAGAGAGAGAATGAATACCACTCTTAAAGAGTTCAGAACACACGTGTTCTTCTTAACTCCTACCAGACTTGAGATCTGCCAGCTAGACAGAGACCATCCTGGAAGGAGCTGGCAAGGAGGTGAGCAGTGAACAACAGTCAGGAAGCGGGGGTCTCCTGGGACAACCCCTAACTCCTTCCCACTCAGATGTGGGTGCCCTCCAACCTCGCTGGAACTCGGTTTTGTTACCCATAAAACAGATCGGAACCCTTGCAAGACACACTAAATGGAAGGCATTGTGTGATCTTCGCGGAGAAGGTGGACTGTCAACATGTGCTAACAATATGTTGTTCCGGGCCAGGCCTCCAGCCCCTGCCACCGGAGTTGCTTGGGAAGCATCTGCCAGGAGCAGGCAGAGCACCCCAGCCTCTGAGCCGCATCTCTGGGTCCAGCTGGCAGCAGATAAAGGCCTGCTCTACCCAGCTGTACAGCTTGGGGCCTGGGTTCCAGGGTCCCTAGGCTGACAGCCACTGTAACTCACCCACTTATCGGGGGACACCTGCCTGGATTCTGGTCTACTCTCATTCCCCTTCCTGAAAAGGAACCTTCAGGGCTCCTTCAAGGCAAGGGGTTCTACTCTGGGGCAGCCCCTTCGGGGCCATGCTGTCTATGTGCTGGGGTGAGACAGAAACAGCTGCTTTGGGGCATTTATTTTTATTTTTATTTTAGGGTTTATGCTCTGGGATGGGACAGGAACAGCCACTTCGGGGCTGGTTTTTTTTTAGGGTGTATTGCGGGGGTGGAGCAGAGACAGCCGGGTGTGTCTTAGGGTGTATGTACCATGGTGACACAGTTTGTGGTTTGTTTAGGTCAGAAGTCAAACACTTGATTGAGTGGATGTGGCTCTCTCCTCACTCTAGATTTGAGGCCTCTGGTGCCCAAAGTCTGAGAAAGATCTTCCAAGAAGAAGAAGGTGAGGGTATCAGGAAAAAGGAGGAAGCCAGGATAACAGGAACTGCCACTATTATCTCTGGATGCCCCATGGTGGTCTCTAGACATGTGGCATTTCTGAGGAAGTCACAATAGCTTTCTCGGGGAAACGGGGTCGATCTCTGTGTTCCCCACTGGAGTCAAACTTTTCCTAAGCCTTTTCCTTCTTCTCGCCATGCCTTTTCTCAAACTTTCCTGTGTCCTTAAATGCCTTCTGAAGAGGAAATCGGGGCAGCCAAGATATTAATAGGGAAAAATTCAACACTTTCCTACTGAGCCCACCCAGGATGTGATAGCTACCCCCAAAGCATGAATCCTGAGGGCCAGACAGTTAGATACAATAGCCAGGGAAACATATGCAGAAGAAGAAAGAGAAGGGAGAAGGTAAGAAACACCCAGCATCCCAGGTGACCCCTCCCCCAGCCCACCTCAGCTTACAGAACCCCCTCCCAGATGCTTCCCCAGCGCAGAGCAGGCTCCAGAAAGTATCCCGATAGAGGGAGGGAAAGCAATGTGAGGGACGATCTCTGATTGTGAAAACCACCATAGAGCATCTGAGGGCTGGGTGTGTCACCTTCAGAATTACACAGGACTCCACAGCCAGAAACAAGAGATTTGAACATGGGCATGAATAATTTAAGATAGCAGGAAGGACCTCCAGCCACAGAGCTGCGCAGTTCTGCAAGAGCCAAGCCTGTGGAGTAAAAGCCTTTCTCTTTGAAGGCTGGGCAGTGAGTAAGAGTCTGTCCTCTGTGTGAGAGGATCAGCAAGGTCCTTGCCAGAGCCCAGGCTACCTCACCTCTAATTTTAGCAATCCCCGAGTTATCTGTGGTCCCCACACCATTTCATCTGCTTCCTTTGATGTTAGCTGTCTCTAAGAACTCAAGAACAGATACACTGCAGGAAGAGACATGCTGGAAGCCATCACTCTGCCCTCCCTTGCAGTAGCAAGAAGAATACTTTGTTTAGATTGTGAAGTACCGACTCCCAATCTGAATTTAGATATGGGCTCTCAGGTTGAGGGGGATGATCTTGGTGCCAACACCCAAGCAGTAATCTCTAGTCAGCCATTTGACTCTTCCTTGTGAGATTTTGTTCACATTTTTAACGTGATGTGAGTGAGTGTAACTGAAGTCTCTCCTGTAAGGACAGAAATTGGCGGGAGAGCCATGAGAGCGTGATTCTCATCATGAAAACAGCAGCTTAGTCATTTTCTTCTCCTAAGAAGATGTCTTCACTTTGGCTCAGGGATTTTTTTAAAGAAATCTTGAGTTCAAAAGTATTCTTTTGTCTCAAAAGTTAATCTCATGGGAAATGTTGTAATATTTCTGCATTTTGCAAAAATATTATGATGGTATCTATAGCCTATGGCTTAAGACCTTGTGTGTGCATGTAACAGAGAGTTTGTGTGTGCTTAATTGGGCAGGTTATGTGTGTGCTTGTGTGTACACATATGTCTTTTCAATTTTTATATTCATATGCGTGTGCACACGTGTGTGTATCTCTGTGGGTGTACATGTATGTGTGGGTACATGTGTGTGATGGGGAATTCCTCAGCTGCTGTCCACCTTGTCTTATGAGCCAGAGTTCTTAGTAGTTTGTGGTTCCCCAATGAGTCTGGGGCTCCCCAATCATTCTGGCTGGCAAAACCCAGGTACCATCCTATCTCTACCCCCTGGTACCCACTCCAGGCCTGAGATTACAAAGTATTTGTTTGTAATCCAAGCTGTTTTACATGGGCTCTGGGGATCAAACTTAAATCCTCATGTTTCTGCAGTGAGCGATTCATTGCCCGAGCTCTCCCTCCAGCCCTGTGTCTCATTCTTAACCTCCTGACTTCACTGTGTAAAGAAAGTGATAGACCTAGGGAGGGGGAGCTGAGCCAGAAATGCCAGGGTTCCTGCATCCTCTTCGGCAACCCTTTCTGTACCAGGGTTTTTGTGGGACTGACTTTTTTCCACAGTCTGTGTCAATGAATGCTTTGTGGCAGGGCAGAGTCCATCAAAGCAGGGCAGAGAGAGAAGAGAGCTTGAGATTCTCCCCCCACCCCACCCCGAGCTAGCTGTTATTTGAGAAGTGCCAGCACCATTCCAGGAACTCTGCCTTTAGGCCAAAGATTCTGCCCTCTGCTTCCCCACAGTCCCCAGAAGCTTGTGGTCTACTTCATAAACATGTCCACAGTGCTTGAAAAAGAGTCACCAAGGGCCAGACATGTGACATGGCAGATACCACAGAAGGGATGTCCAGGACAGGATCAAGACACTCCCCAGGTCTCTCTACGACAGGACAGCCTCCCTTTCTTCCCATGGCCTCTTCTGTATCCCAGCTTAGGCTTCCCTGTCTGCTACCTTGCTGGACTCCTCCCCTCAGAGTCCTGCTGAGCCCCATCTCTGGGCAGAGGGACCGGATCAGAGCTCAGACCTGCTTCAGTGGGGCCCGGCACTTGGAGGAGCTTAAAGATGGTGCTGCCTGGATCAATTCCAGACCAGTGACAAGGGGAGACCACATCAACAGGGCCACCCGTCCTGGTCTGGCATTGCACGACTTTACATACATGCTTCTCTCACCCACTTCCCTGGGTCCAAACGTCTGAAAAAGAATCCTGCCTGGATGTAAGGGTGACTTAAGGGGGTAGAATGACAGGCACAAGAATGTGTGTCACTGTACCCCAACATGTTCGTGAGACAGAGAAAGGACATAGGGACAAAGTAGAGAAAAAAAAAACCATTAGCTCCCAGTGCCCTATCCTATAAACACCATGATAGCAGACTACAAGAAAATTACAGCATTTAGATTTTAAATTATACCCAAGAAAGTAGCTAGTACCAATCTTTCCATAGGACAGGGTCACCCCCTCAAAGAGAGCTGTGATTACTATTGGTGTGTGTGTGTGTGTGGTTGTGTGTGTGTGTGTCTGTCTGTCTGTCTGGTCTGTCTGGTCTGTCCGTCTGTCTCTCTGTCTGTGTCTGAGTGATGCTAAGACTCAAACCCAGGACCTTATACATCCCAGGCACGCATTCTACCACAGAGCTATACTCCCAGTTCTGGGCTCTGACTTCATATGACGATGCCAATGTGTTACTCACACTATCATTTGAATTTACCAAAACCAGTAAGAAGTTGGTTTCCAGGTCGTTTGGTTCCACCCTTTGTGGTCACAACTGGAAGAACTGAAAGTCTGCCGGGAAGGGTGGAGCACGGTGTGTGTGGGTCCCTGGGAAGTTGTGGTCCACGGCCAGGCTCTGGAGTTGGACACAACCCTTTTCCTCACCCAGCCCTATACGATTCTCCCAGAGCCTGCTGTGGACTTCAGGTGGTCAAGCTTCCCTTCCAGCCTCAAGGCCACCTGGTACCAGCCCAGCATTGACTCATGCCCTCCTGCACTTCCTGCACCCTGGTCATGCACCAGTCCGGGGGACAAGTCACAGTCCCAGGCAAGAAGCCAGCCACTGTCCCAGAAACTGGCTGAAGGCTCCGGGTGAATGAGGGCAGAAGCGGCCAGTTGGTAATTAGGCGGGAAGTCGTTCCCGTTTTCTGAGGTGGCTTGTAGTTATTGGTTAATCAGGCTGAGGCCTGTATCTACTACATAGGAGTTTAAATTACAAAACCTGAGGATGTGGATAGAGAGGAGTGGCTGAACACTTGCCTAGCATGGACAAGGTGCTGGGTTCAGTTCCCGGTACAAAAACATCATCATCATTAAAGTTTTCATTAGTAGGGGGAGAAAGCTCTTGTTCCAATCAGGGGGCTGGCAAGCTGAGTAGATGTTTGGTCTTTTTTGCAAACTTACAACATTTCTTTGGTAATTATTCTGAGTTTTAAACATTGAATTGCTTCCATAAAGAAACCGTCACCCTTCCTGGGATGTTCTGGTACCTTGAAACAATCTCACAACTGTCAAAGTCCTCAATTTTCTCCTCCCTTCAGAGGGAGATGCCTTGTTTGTGTGCCAATAAGCTATGGAGAGGAGTCTGTGGCAGCCACTCCAGAGACGATGGTTTTCCTCAAAGCTACTTGCCTGGCTCCAAAGGACAGGAGGAAAAGTTATTAATTA
>LOJH01000227.1:3523-20343 GCA_001685095.1 Ellobius talpinus | reverse complement strand
AGGTGACCAGGAAGAAATCAGAACATGGAATTTATCCTAGGCCTTTACTTTCGTCATGTGTGTGTATGTGCGCGTGCACGCGCACGCGTGCACTCATGCACGCATGCATGTACATGTGTACACACACACACACACACACACACATGCACATACCTGAAGATCAGCACACAAAGTCATCTCCTCTGGGTGCCTGTCCTGGATCAGGTAACTCTGAGAAGGCAACTTCAGTGGTAAGTAGCACCAAGAGGCAGGTAAACCACCCTTAGGGGAGTTTTGTTTGCCTTTAGACTCCCCATCACCCCAAAATTATTCTTTTAAAACCATGGTTTTTGCTATCCATCGTTAATATGACCTGTGTTTTATATCACCCTACCTTCTCACTAAGCCCCTTTGCATGGTTTTAATCCACTAAGACACAAAGCTTACATTTGCTTGGGACCCCTGGAGACTTGTCAAGCCCTAGAATAGCCTCCCCTCCTCCCAGAAGAAGCGCCTGGGGGGGCACACACAGGTGGAGTATCTAGGAGCAGTACGGAAGCAACCAGTGCCTCTCCCACCAACCCTACACTCCCCTCAGGCCCCATAGGCTCTTCCAGGCAGAGAAAAACAAAAGCATGACCCTTTCAGGGAACCCTGGGCCTGGCTGCCATCTCCCCTAGAGGCCAGGCATCAGGGCGTCTCTGTGTTCCTTCCTACCGATGTCAGGGCCAGCTGCCTACAGAGTCATCCTTTTTATTGCTGGACTTGTGGAGAAACCAAACTTGCAAAGGTCCCTCTGACCACAGCTGGCTTGCCCTGTAAGCCCAGCTGGACATTCTGGAAACTGGCTGAATGTGAACCAGCCAGGTACTGCAAGACTGCCAAGAGGGCATGTGGCTGAGCATGTGACCACCACGTGGTCAAAGGACATTGCCGCTCAACATGCTAGCTCTACCCATTTATCTTGTTTGATTTTCTCATCGTTTCCTTTTTTTTGGAAAGCAAACTCAATTTTACTGCCCTGTTACTCTCTAAAATTGTAAGCTAGCTATTGATTGACACATGGCCTTCTCTTATAGTTTATTATCTACATGGGATGTGGGCTGCCATCAGTCTTTCCCTAGACTTAGCCCCAGTGCCTAGAACCACACCAGACTCCAGGTCACCTAAGGGGCTCATTTTTTTTCTTAAGGAGAAATTAAGACACCAGTTGACCACCTCCAGCTGCAGGGATGTGACCTGGGTTCTTGGCTTTTGCTCCAGGCTGCTGGGGTGTCCACTTATACCAGCAATAGCAAAACTATCAGTCTTGTACACCTTAGCATGAACTAAGAGGGTGCCTCAAACAGGATGTAGAATGGTAAGGGTTGTTACAAGAGCCCTGAGTGCACCTGTTGACAGAGGCTGTTCATTCTTTTCCTGATCATCCAAACCCGAAAAATCACAGACACTATTAATTACAACACTGTTTGGCCTATTAGCTCAGGCTTCTTGCTAACTAACTCTTACATCTTAAATTAACACATTTCTATTAATCTGTGTATTACCACGAAGCTGTGGCCTACTAGTAAAGGTTCCAGGTGTCTTTCTCCTTTGGCAGCTATATGGATATCCTTGACTCCGCCTACTCTCTCTTTATATTTTTGTTCAGATTTCCCACCTGGCTTTACTCTGCTAAACCATTGGCTGAAACAGCTTCTTTATTAACCAATGTTAATAAAACATATTCATAGCATACAGAGGTGAATCCTACATCATACACCATACTGGGCCTTCCCTCCCTTCTGAATCCAATATATTGATGCGATCACCTTTGAGGCCCTAAGGGTCCCCAAGCTAGGAAAATCACATATTCTAGCTTCTTGCCCAGTGTCCTGAAGTTGCTTATGGTCAGCTACTAGATGAGAATGCACCATGCCTTGGCACACTCAACTGGATTCTCAAGGGACTGTCACATCCAAAGTGTCAAAGGCGTGGGACAGTGTGACGGGTGTGAGAGAAGTCTCTCTGAAAGCTAATCGCAGGATGTTGAATCTTCGTTGCTCAGCTCTCTCTACAGAGAAGGGGTACATAGGAAAGGTTCCGTAGACCTTACCAGCTGCAGCTCTCCGCTTTTGGGTATACCTCAGCAAGACTGGGGGCCAGGAGGAGCTTGGCCAATGGGGAGAGGAGGTGAGGCCCCAGGTGCAGGAACACTCTGAAAGCAGCGGATGATCTTACAGCACTGAGCAGAGCAGGCCTAGACCAGTAGGAGTAGCTGGAATTCAAGGGCATCCTGAGCCCAGCCTCACACAGGGCTCATCTGCACATGTCTGTGTTTCAATGCACATACTTAGAGAACTCAAGTCAATTCATAACGGGTAGTTTCCGGGAGCACATTGGAAAACTCCTTCCAGAGCAGAAGGGGCAAGCAGAAATCAGAAACCAAACCCAGGTCTATGACTTCAGGGCCACCCCTGTACTCAGAATGGAAGCTATTTCTCTGCCTGATTCTTGTGTTGTGACTTGGGACTCTGCCCCATGGACCAACCCCACCCACAAAGCAACAGCATCTAGGTCCTCCAAGAAAGTGTGTGGTTTGTTTGTTTGTTTGACTCTACTTTTTTTTGTGATGGATTTGACTGAATTCCTGTTTAGACTGAATTGCTGAAGATCATAAGAAGCTCTCAGTTCTTTCTTTGTCGGGATAAAATCAGTCTCTCTCCCTCCCTCCCTCCTTTTCTCCCCCTTTCCCTCTCCCGTTTTTTGGTTTTATGTGAATTTTTCTTAATGATGTCAGACTTCAAAGGAAGCTCCCCAACCATTTATATCCCCAGCAGACTTACGCCTGGGATTCGGTCTCCTGTCTTGGTGAAAGGACCGTGTTGCTGACATATGTCTCACCTTCCCTTGACTCCTCTCTGTCTCCCCTCAGTCACTTAACAAAGCCCCTTCACTTTCTCTCTCCCTGAATTACTGTGTCAGGAATGGCAGCTGTCCTGAGCCAAGCCCTGAGCTCTGGTGACGCCATGCTTCCCTGTTGTGGGGACACCCTAAACTGCCTGCTCCCTGCCTGTGCCAACGCCTTGCACCCCTGGCACGCCTGGCTTTCCTCAGCAGTTGCCTAAAACTGCTTCTGTTCCCCCTCAGTCCCCAAAGGCCCGGCCACAAGGTAGATGAAGCCAGAACTAATTGAATCTTTGGGTGATGATTCAGAGACTTAAGCCTGATTGTCTGACCCCAAAACCACACAGTGAGGAGTTTAGACACCAGCAGTCAAAACAACGTTCTGGGTTCAGCCATTGATTGAAGTTCAAAGGAACACAGATGGGAGTCAGAAAGTCATAATGGCGAGGGCAGGCCCAAGAAATACACTCACCTGGGCATGGAGCCTCATGGCTGAGGCTTCCTGAGCCTTTAAATCACGACAGTAGCATTGGGACTGGCTCCAGGGACAGTGTGGCCCTCTGAGTGGGACTTCCTGACAAGGCAGGAAAAACTGGGCAGTCAGGGCTCCAAGGACTGCTATAATAGATCACACAAGTAGGGTGCATGAAAATAACAGAAATTTGTTCTCTTGCACCTCTTGGGTGAGAACGTTCTGGGATACCACTCCCCACCAGTAGAAAACAATCCCCCCTTGCTCCTTCCAGGATCTGGAGATCCAGACAGCCCTTGACACCCCTTGTTTGGATTTTAGCTGCCTGCATGGTTCCAGGCCATGCCTCTGTCTTTATGATGTGCCTTCCCCATGAACCTCTGTGGGTCTCCTCTTCAGAAACAACACTGGTCATTGCTTTAACAATACCCCCAATTCACTGTGGCTGCCCCCTAATGCATCACATCCATAAAGACTGTTCTAAAGGGAGTCTTAAACCAAGAACCCTGGGAAGATCTGAATACTGGGGGAGATGACAGGACCCCAACTCCTTTGTTGCCTGACGCATAGGCTCCTGTGTCCCTGTCTTTTGGCACTGGCAGTTGCTATCCCACGATGGTGCCTGGTATCAAGTCTTGAGCATTCACCTTTCACAATGAGGCTGTGCCAACCTTTGATAGATGACCAGAGGGATGATGGGAGCTGGGGGAGAGCAGAAGTTAGCACAATGCTTCCTGGAAGGTGGAACCAGATTTCAAGAGCATTAGCGATGGATCCAAAGAGTTGGCCTGCAGCGGTCTCTAACAGAGACCAGCAGACACTTCTAGAACACCACACTGTAGGAGAAGGTGGCACTGGTTGGGGTAAAATGGCTGCCATCCTATAACACAGGAGTGAGATGATTCCCACATGTGAGGAAGGAAAACCAGCCCATTGAGGATGACTGTGGGAATCCCATCAGGACTCTGAGGAATCCCCCCTCCCCATTCCATCATGTAAAGCCGGGTCAGAACAGGAGCGAGGCTGTGGCTGACCTTGGAATGTTTCAGTGCTCATCATAGGCTAAGAGCTTTCAGAGTAGATGTGGTGCTGGCTCCAAGATAATGCATTCTGGAATGTTCCTCTACCCACACTTTTGGCTTCTTAACCATCTCCCATCCTCACTCCTATTGGCTGTACTCTCTCCATCCTTGTGGAGTCACTTCTGGGCTCCATGCAGGGGCACCTGTGATCATCTTTGTTCAGCTGTGATGGTCCTGAGCCCTGAGCTCATAGGACAAATGTTTCCCTAGCTACCCAACCTGTAGCTTCCTGCTCCATGTTTCTTAAGAGAGCTCTCCATTCTTGGATGATTCCCTCAGAATAGGAGCTGCAAGCTGCTTTTTTGTGCAAATGTTACCACTCCCTTGCTGGTCTGACTCAGTTTTCTAGGGCTGGAATCACAACACAGCTTCAGTGGAATCGTGTTTCCAGTTTAACCTGTGCACCGCAGACACCACTGCTCCGTGCATGGCGCTCCCAACATGCTTTATTTCTGGTGATGTTTCCAGACCTGACCCTGGGCTGTACCCAACCTCCAGCTCCAAGAAGAGTAACTACTGGGAAGACCCTTTCTTGAGAAGAGTGCCAAGGACCATAGGGAGCACCTGTTAGCTCTGCCAATGCCCCAGTCCCCTATAGCCTCAGTCGTCTTTCAACCAATATTCCACAGGCTCTAGTTCCCAGAGACCCCTGCTTCCTGCTTCCTCTTCAAAGACACATAAGCTTCTCTCCATCCTCTCCTCTCCTCTCCCCTCCCCTCCTCTCCCCTCCTCTCCTTTCCCTACCCTCCCTTCTTCTCCTCTCCTCTCCTCTCCCCTCCTCTCCTTTCCCCTACCCTCCCTTCTCCTCTCCTCTTCTTTTCCTCTCTTCTCCTTTCCTCCCCTTCTTTCCCCTCACCTCCTCTCCCCTCCCCATCTGTCCCCCTCCCCTCCTCTCCTGAACTCTCTGACAGCTAGGTAGTGTTCTGGCCATGAAATGTCTTCTTTCTGGCTCTGCTGTTCCTTCAAGCCTCCATCTTCATTCTCTCTTCAACTCCTTGCTCCAAAAGCTTCATATATCGCCAACCATTTTCCACCCACACACACCAGAGTTGGAACTGAGGCAATGTAACTATATGACTAACAGTGCAATTCTAAGGGTCCATTGGTGTGGGAGGTCCTTCTGTCTGTGTGTTGTTTTTATTGGTTAATAGAGGAACTGCTTTGGGCCTATAGCAGAGCCATAAGGGAACAGAACTAGGTGGGGAAAACTAAATGGAATGCTGGGAGAAAGGAGGTGGAGTCAAAGAGAGAAGTCATGGAGCTGCTGCCAGAGACAGACGTGCTGAAACTTTGCTGGTAGGCCTCGACCTCATGGTGATACACAGATTAATGGAGATGGGTTAAATTAAGATATAAGAGTTAGCCAATAAGAAGCTAGAGCTAATGGAACAAGCAGTGATTTAATTAATACAGTTTNCTGGTAACTAACAAATAACCCTCCATCTAACAGCCATAAGGCCTGGTCATTCACTCCAAATGACACAAACATCACACACACACACACACACCTCTTATGACTTCATAATTGAATCCTGACTGACCCTAGGACCTCTCCATCAACAGGAAGTCTTCTTTGCTTGAGTTGGCCTGTGATAGAAATGGTAGTGAAATGAGGAGGTTGAACTTGAAGGTCCAGTTTAGAAATGTGTGCCTAGCATGTGTGCCTAGCATGTGTGCCTAGCACACAGCAGAAGAGACTAAAGACCAAGAGGGTGTTGCTCATGAACTAACAGTAACTGGGCTACATGCATAAGATTGGACCCCAGCAATATTTCATCACGGAATAAGGAAGGGTGAAGGGTGTGTACGGGTTACAGATGCACTTAGTGGTGGCTGGAAAAGGGAGCGTCACTTTCTTCATTGGCATGACCACTGATCAGTTGTCATGCTCCTGAAAATAACCTCTCACTCACACTCATGAGACAAGCATATTTAAACTCAGTGGATCACACACAGCAAAGATGTGACAGTAGAGGAGTTTATTGGGAAGCGGATAGGTTTCAATGCAGGGAGAGGAGAAGACGGGGGCGGGGTCAGATGGGTGAGAAGGACAAAAATCCATCATTTCCATCTATTTAACTGCCAAGGAATAAAAAATTGATCAATGCAACTTCTACTAAAAAAAAAGGAAAAAAGGTAGCAATTTGGCAATTTGGAGTTACAGCACCAGGGGACACATTCATTCATGGGTGTGATGAAGGGAACCAAGCAGAAAGACTGGAGGATGGAGTGATGCCCCTCTTCCTGTGGCTGCTTTCTGCTGCTTGGCGTGGTCCAAACCACCTGCCCTGGGAGCCCCACCTCACTTTGCAGTGGCATGGCAGTTAGGTGGCTTTGGTGAGACCCACCCTTTGGGGCTTTTGTCCCAGCATTAGCCCCTTTTAAAGGAGAGACTGCATGGAGGACACCTAACTATGCAAAAGCACAGGTCTAAGAAACTGTATATTGCTAAAGGAATAGAGTCATTGTACAACCCAAGCCAGGCTACTGTGGAGAAAGGAGATTTGGAAAAGAGAAGAAAAGCCCATGGGTGGGAAAGAGAAGAAAAGCCCATGGGTGGGTGGTTTGGCTATGGGAACTCTTGAACCAAATGCATCAAGTGAATTGTCAAGTAAAATCTCTTGTGAGAAAGCAAAGAACAGCAATCTTCCGAATTTTATGGCTTAGGTAGATCTATATATATCTTAGCAAAATCCAGTCATTAGTAAACTTTCAAGTAACATGAAAAAATACATCAAATTAATAATGAAGTTGTTTTCTAACTCTCTGATAAACCTCCAAGAGAAAAGAAACCTGTTCCTGGATGAGCTGAGTCCATCTGTACAGCACTGGCTACTGGCTAGCCATACTGTACTTCTCAAGCTTCTTTCCACCCTCCCCCCTTGTGTGTGTGTGTGTGTGTGTGTTCACGCGCACGCAAGCGCGCATTCATGGAGGCCAAAGACCAACCCCCATATCATCCCTTGAGAGCCATGTATCTTTTTTGTTTGTCTGTGACTGGATTTCTCAGAGGGATATGGGGCTCGCTGTTTGCGTCTTCTGTCTCCACCTGCTCAGAATTAGGATCTTAAGTATACAACATCATACCTGACTTTTCACATGGGTGCAGGGAATTGAACTTAGATTCTCATGCTTTATAGCAAGGGCTTCACCAATGAGAGCTATCTCCCTGCTTCCCAAGGCCTTGCTGTTTTAGGTAAGTGTGCATAGCATTGTTAAAGATCCTTGAGTCCATTCATTTCTTGGGATGATAGGAAAATAAAATTAACATTTCTCAGTATTCAGAATAATAATACTCTTGCCACTGCCAGGATTAAACTACAGCCTGTGTAGCCTTCAGCAGTACACAGGGACCCAGAGGAAGCATTTATTTTTTTCTCATTTTAGATCAGTGTGGAAGGCAAGGAGTTCAAACCAAGTCCCCCAAGATGTTACTTCAGCCACTTCTCCGTATTTGGAACTCCGTAGTTGGCTGTTGATCTGAAAGCGGCCCTTCCAAAAGCTCCTCGTGTCCTCCTTTGATATTTCAGCTTCGTCATCATTTTAGGTCAACAAATCCATAGCTGACAGTTCTGCTGATGAGGAACCTTCATAATGATAGAGTCGGTGCATAAGTTTCCGCCTACATCTTTTCTGAGTTGGTGACCTAATTGTAGCTGATCTTTCCAGTAGAAATATTTACTTGTTAACCTCAAGTTATTCCTGGGCTCAGCTGAAATGAAACAAATTGCTTTTTAAGCTGACGATTCCAGGTTCTGCGTCTCATTTTCCGTTTCTGCCTGCCCATTTTCCCATGTCAGTTTTATCTGCTACCTATAAACCATGAAAAATAAATTATTGCGTTCGAATCTTTGGAAAGGGCTACTGGTTGACACAGAATCACAGAACTGATGCTTGTCTCCTGTCCAGAGTTTCTGGAAAGGAAATCCTCTTTCGGGGGAGACTGAACTTTCCATCAGCAACAGAGAAATTGCTTCTCTTGGGACAGCAGAGGTGGCTTTACAAGAGAAACTCAGCCCCAATGATATCTGCCCAACTGGGTTTCTACTGAAAGTCTCTTTCTTCAGGGGTTGTGTCAGTTACCTTTGTGGTTGTGACAAAATCAGAAGCAAGTTAAGGAAGGGTCTATTTTGGCACAGTTAGAAGGTGCAGTCCCTCAGGACAGAAAGTCATGGCGACCAGAGCCTGAGGCAGTTAATTGCATTTGGTCCACAGTCCAGAAGCAGAGAGAGATGGATGCCGGTGTCCCGCCCACTTCTTCCTTTTCTTTGGTCTGGGACTCCAGCCATGGACTGGTGTTGCCCACAAGGCTGGGCTTCTCTTCACCCAGCTGAATCTTTCTCAAAATGCTCCCATAGACACATCTTGAGTTGTGTTTCCTGTTTAAATGCCATCAAGTAGACCATGAAGATTAACTATCATACCACATCCATTGTGATCTTGACTGGGAGGCAGGAAGAAGAAATCAAGAGGGACGTTGAAAGACCATGGACCAAAGAGCATGCACAGATTTGAAATGGCTTTTTAAATCCGAGTACTGTTTCAATGTGGCGGTTATAACATGAACCAACTACATATCCCTCATGCCTCCACAGGCGGAGTTCCCATTTTCTGTCCATGTATGGCACAGGACAACCCCATATTAGGCTGTCATGCTATGAGCCTTCCCATTGGCTTGCATTGACAACCATATTTCAGGCCTTGCCTTTGTGGGGGTTTCCCTAGGTGACTACATTAGACCTTATCTACAGACAAAATAATATTGACAAGTGGTTCCAGCACTTAGTCTTCAGTCCAGAGAAAAAGTGTCAGACACAGAGAAGTCTAGAGGTCCTCCTAAGTAACAATGCTAAGATCAAAGTGTTGCTAGCGGAACCTTAGACGGTCCTTGCTCACAATCAAGCATCCTCTAAGGCTTGTGTGCACTGTCTCCATGCATCTTACAGTTTGATGAATATGTGTCATAATGACATCTCAGCAGAAGTAGACTCCTAGACCAGGTACTGACAGAGGTAGAACTGTGTTCAGGGCAAGGCAGCCTAACCCCAGAGTCCCCAGAGCTCTAGGAGGCATAACTAGCACTCTCTGCTCTCTACCCTGTCCTTCACACTCTATCTATTATGTTGTTTGGGGAGCAAGAGGAGAAAAAGTCACAAATAGCAATTTAGTCCACCTTTTCAAAACTGGGTTTTTTTTTATGTTACTAAAGCAAATCATCAGACTGTGACCAAATGAACTTCAGAACAGATGTGGGTGCCAAGAAGCTTACCAGATGATGGAGGCCGATGTGGCACCTAACGTGTTATAGTCAGCTGTAGACCACATGTGGGTGATGGTGGTCTCTTGAGGTTGTATATCACCTGGCAATGCCAAATCTGCCTCTGCTTGTGTAGCTACACCCAGTGACATGCGCACAAGAATGAGAGATTATACAGATCTCAGAAGATGTCCCTGCTACTAAGTGACCCAACACTCCAGATATCTTCAGGGCAGATAATCAAAGTATTAAGGATCAAGTATATAACATACAGTCAAGGAAGGCAGCCATATAACGAGCAATATGTCTGTCTCTAGGCAGCCTGGTTGTTGGTCTGCTGGTTTGATATTAGCACCTATTTGTCCCGGTCTGCCTGAAATAAGCCATGGCCTCCAAGCCACAAGCCTCCCTCTGCCATTCCCTGATAAAGCACTTACCTGAACATGGTACAGGCTTTTCTTAATAAAGGCTGTGTGGAATTGTGATCAACCTGGGCAAACAAAAAACGTCTTGACCATTAAGATGATGGCTTACAGGAAAGACTTAAGAGGGTTTTCCAGTGTATAAACAAAGCTTGGAGTATGTCTCAAAGCAGAGGTTCTGGAATCTTCTGTCATCTCTGGGGCTGTGGGGGGGGGTCAAGGAGACATTCCAGAATATATGCAACTGCCCTGACCCTCAGTATCTCCAGTTATCCGTGTATGGCTAGAGAGGTCAGAACTTCCAGCTCAGGCCGGAAGGACACAATGCTGACCCTCCTCAATACAAACAACGGCAATTTGTCTCCTAGAAGACATGGGAGCCTTCCTGGCCCAGCACAGACAGAAGTCCTGTCCTGTCTGAGAATGCTGGCAAGGGAGAGTCTGAGGTCACTGAAACACTTCTTTTCTTTCAGCATCCAGGTGACTCAGGAGAGCATGTCTCCATACAAGAAAAATGAGCTTTCAAGTAGACAGAGATTTAAATAACAGCACAGCTCAGAGCTTATCAGAGCTGGCAGAGTCTTCAGTCTATCCCCTAAGCCTCTTCTATGGCCATTCATAAATGCTGGGATTTTGTTGCCTGGATCTGGCTCGCAAGTGGGCAGCAGAGGTTAGGGGGGAAGCTAGTGCTTTTTTCCAACCAGGAAATGTAGGAGGAAGGCCGCTTGTTCATCCTGGCCGCCCAGAACCAAAATAATCACACAGAAACTATATTAATTAAATCACTGCTTGGCCCATTAGCTCTAGCTTCTTATTGGCTAACTCTTACATATTAATTTAACCCATCTCCCTTTATCTGTGTATCGCCGTGTGGCTGTGGCTTACTGTGTAAAGTTCCCTGCATCTGTCTCTCCAGCAGGCTCCATGGCATCCCTCTGACTCCACCCTTCTTTTTCCCAGCATTCAGCTTAGTCTTCCCCACCTACCTAAGTTCTGCCCTATCAATAGACCCAAAGTAGCTTCTTTATCCATTAACCAACAAAAGCAACATATAGACAGAAGACCTCCCACACCAAGGAAACACAGCTGTGGAAGGTGTGGGACTCTGGTAGACAGGTAACCAGAAAAAAAAGCATTGCTACAGGTTGGAGGGATAGCTCAGTACTTAGGGACACTGACTGCTCTTCCAGATGACCCAGGTTCCATTACAGTGCCTACATGGTTGCTCCCAATTGTCTGTTACTCTAGTTCCAAGGGCTCTGACACCTTCTTCTGGCCCCAGTGGGCACTGTACAAATGTGATACACAGATGTACAAGCATACAAAATGCACATACACATAAAATAAAAATCAATCAATCTTCCTTCAAAATACTAATGCTTGCCCATGTATCTTGTGACTCCTTACGTAGGACAGTATCAGTGTTGAAACAGTATCAATAACAACAACTCACAGCTAGGTTTCTGTTGCCTACTTAAAGGCAATCAGCAGGAAAGGGATGTCTATTTTCTCTGCATTTACAAAACAGCATTCCTATTCAGCTGCCCCACATGGGCCACTTACTTTTGAATTCTGTAGAAAGGCAGCAAAAGAGTAGCTCTGTAGACTGTCAGTCCCTGCCAAAGAATGCTTTCACAGATTCCACAGTGGGTGTAAGGCATTCCCTAGTCCCATGAAGGCTTCAGGTGTTTTCTGTGTTGCCTCTTGGATTCACAGAAAAACTATGTAGTGGATAAAGGATGGGCAGCACCTCTTACCTAACTTTGGGTCACACAAGGATATTGGTCAAAGACAGTCACTGAATCCAGACTCTCCAGTTACAGGTTAGTGACCCTGTGGTGCCAGTGTGTTTCCTCTACATCTTCATACGTGTAGCGTCTAATGCAATTACATACACTCAACTGCATATACTCAGTCCCACAGCAAATGCCTAACTACCCCAGGCTTGGGTGTCTGTGCTGTAATGATGACTCAAAGACTATTTGGGGGTTGACTCTCAGCCCTTCTCCCTAGAGAAGTAGCTGGCAATAACTTAGAGACAATGAACCATTGAATTAGGACTTTGACTGATAGGATGGTGTCAATGATTTGACCAAACTGATATTTCACAAAATTGGCAACTGGTTCAGGACTGAAATCCTCAGCTCAAGTGCAAAGATTATCCTTTAAGATGGGTTCAAGTATAGCGTTCTCTAGTATACACACAAACTCAGTAGCTTTTCAAAGAAATAAGTGTCCACCAACTGGAGATTATTTAAAAATAATAACCTCCTATCAAATGTCCTCATGTCAATCAAATATCCATCTTGGGGATAATGAGTGATCAATCTTTGGAGAGAGTGGAGGATTCAGAACAGATGGATCCAGTAAATTTTCAATACTTTCCTTCATTTTGAAAGCTAAAATAAACATTAATAGAAAACATGGGTATTTATGCATTAGGTACATGCAATAAATTCCCTAAGATTGAGACCAAAATTATCTTACAAAAATTACTTTCTGTGGTTCTTCCTTATAAACTCCAGACCTCCCATGTTTCTGCTTCTACCCATAGGCATCTCTCCCAAGATTGTCCTTCCTCTTCCCTGACCTCCAGGACTGTCCCTTCCTCTTCAGAGCCCCAAATGTCACTGCCTCACAAAGACCTTTACAGCCTCTACCATCTCCACCCACCTGCCTTTCAAAATGGAAATGATCCCTCTTTCCTCTCCTCTCTCCTCCCTTCTTTTCTCTCCCTACCCCCTTTCCCCACACAGCTGCACATTGGAGAACACGGGACACACAGCAGTTCCTACCCATGTGTTATGTTATGGCTGTAGGTGCATCTTGTGATATGATTAACAACTTGAAAAGTTTCTGAAGGACAGAAAATTGGCAGCTAGAAGGAATGAGGGCAAAACCTGGAGACATTTTCCTCTACCACCGACCAACTGGTAATCTCTTTAGTGTATGTAGGATGTCAGCAATCTGAAAATCTGAAATGCTCACAGTCCAGTATTTTAGAACCCTGTCCTATCTTCTGTGAAAATGCCACACATTTACTGAGTCAAGATGCCTGTATCTGGAAAACCTTATACTGTGACACAGCCTGAGGTTGTGTCAACTTCCCATTACCCAAAATCACCTGGGAAGAGAGCCTCAGTTGAGAATTGTCTAGACGAGGCTGGCCTCTGAGCATGTCTGTGGGAGACTGTCTTGACTGTCAGTCACCTGTGGATGGCACCATCCCCGAGGCAGGGGTCCTGAACTGTGTAAGCCAGGAGAGCGCTTGGTGAGAGCAAACATCAAGGTTGCACGTTTTCTCGCTTTTCTCTGGATTGTGGGTGTGCTGTGACTCCCTGCATGGGGTCCTGTCCTGGACTCCTCAGGTTGATGGATCTGTCACTTGGAGTTGTAAGATGAAGGAGTCTTTTCAAAGTCACCGTCCACCAGGGAATTTGTCACAGCAATAGAAATGGCATTAGACAAAAATAAAATTACTATTAGCCTATGTATACACGGAAAACTAAGTGAAATTCGTGCTTGGATTTGGGTCTTAAGCCAGTCCTAGATACTTCATTATGTATACACAAATCCTATAAATACAAAGAATTCTGAAGTCCAAAACTCTTCTGCTTCCAAGTAGCTCAGGTAAGGGGTGTCAGCCTGTATTATACTTGCATGTATTTCTCTTGCTGTGTGGCCAAGCTATCCAACTGCTAAGAGCTTAGCTTCCTTGTCTGTGAACTATCATGATGCATTCCAAGAATGTGGTAAGTTCATGTACGTGGTACATAGCAGACACTTAGAGCACGGAAATCCACGTATGCACAATGTCACCGTCTATTGCTCTAAAATGGTTTCCTCTAAAGTTTCAATAACTGAGTTACAAAAAAAGATTTATTAAGGACCTATTAGCACAAACAAGAGACCAATCATCTTTGCTATTTTTGTATGGTGTTAATAGCTCTCTTCCTTGGATCATCATTTGAAAAGTCTTGCTGTTTGAGCTATCCTTCCAAGGCATATCGGGAGAAGAGGAAGCAGACAGAAACCCAAAGGACAGCATGGCCCTAGAGTGTGGAGCTTGTCTTCGTCTGCACCCCATTTCATGCCAAGCTCACTTTATTTATTCTGTGCCCTTTATTTGACCCCCAGATTTCAGGTCTGGGAAAGAGAACCAAATGGAACATGAAAGGTAAAATGAGACCCAGCCACACACAGTGAGCACGCTCTGTCTTCAAGTCAAAACTTGGCTGAACCACAAAGCTTCACCTGGTTTTGAGTAAAAACCGCACTGAACCACCTTTTTCTATTCATGGTTTCAGTTTGAAAATGAGGTTTCATGCAAAGTCTGCCCCAGTTTCAGAAGTGTTCCTTGCCAGGGCTCGGGCACATCTTGAGCTAATGTGGACTCTACTTCATTGGCACCTCAGGTTCGCCAGCATTAGGGGTGCCCGTGAGTCTGCCTCTGAAGGCCTGAGGCTTGAGCAACCTTGCTTATTTACATGGTTGAAAAACATCAAGCATAAAAACAAGAAACACCATTAATTAGTTCATCACTTTGCTCTTGGATTTTCCAACCAAGAACAACAACAACAAAACAAAACAAAAAAAAAACCTGAAGGATAGTGAGAGCCAAAACAGGAGAAGAGCTGGGTCTAAACGTTCCACATACACAAGGAACCAAAGAAGAAATATGAAGTAATTCCTAGAGTAATCTGGGCTGGGAACTCGAGTCTTCAGATTCACGCACAGAGGAATGGGTACACATGCAAGCACACGTGTGTGCATGTACATGGAGGCCAGAGGCCAGCTTTTGCTGTCAGTCTTTCAGAGCTACCATGTTTTGTTTTCTGAGACAGGGTCTCCCGCTGGGACATGGAGCCAAGTAGACTAGGCTAGACAGGCAGCAAGCCCTAGCTACTGCGTGTCTCCTCCACCTCGGGGCTGGGATTGCACATGTGTTCCAGAGCTCTTGGCTTTTTGTGTAGGTTCTGGGAATTGAATTCAAGACTTCAGACTTCCACAGTAAGAATCTGCTGATTGAGTCATCCCCCCCCGACCCTCCCAGCTCCTCATTGGAAATATTTCCATAGCCTGGTGTCAGGGGTGTATTCCAAGCTACCAGAACTCATCCATGAGGTTGACAATACTGGAAAGGGTCAAAATGGCCCTCTGATGCTGACAGTGCTGACTGAGCCCTCTGCCCGGAGTGCTGATGATGTTTGGAATAGAGTAGGTCTTATGAATTTCTCTTGGGAAGATGAACAAATGTTAATCCACCCCAGAAAGGGACTCCATGGGAGACCAAAGAAGCCATTCCACCCTTGTCTGGCTTTGTGACCAAAAAATTTTAATTAGGGTTATTTCAGGAGTGTGAGCAACTCAGCTTAGCTGTAATCTGAAGAAAGTATCTCTCTCCCATGGCAACTATTAACCCTATCTATAGCCGCAGGGAGGAGTCCGCAAGCCCCCCTTCCCCCGGCACTGCCACCATGACAGAAACACTGGTTCTCAATCATGCACAGTTTTCAGTGTGATAACCACAACCACTCAGAGTTCAAGAGGGCAACGGTCATGCCATGCCCAGGGGACAGACTTCCACACCCAGCATTCTGCATCGTTGTCTGTGACATGAAGGGAGCCGCCGCTGAAGGCTTAGACTTTGTAAGGGGAGTTACTCAGGATTCTTGTCCAGAAACATGGGAAAGGATGGGTTGACTCTGCAGCAAAACATGGACTACATGGAAAACATCTAGAGAAAAATGGATGGCTTGCTCAAACTAGCTCAGCCTTGTGTGTTGCCACAAAATCCAACACAAATATTCCACACACAGGATTCTGCCGGATCCGGTTCCTGGATTCAGAGATTCTGTGAGGTGGCCAGCCCAGGTCGGGGAACGTGGCCATCTGTACACCTTTCCCACCCACAGACAAAACCTGCCCTAGCCTGTACACTCCAAAGTCTCAGGTGCCAGGGTCAGAACATCTTTCAGGAGACCAGGGGCATGAATGGAAGACTCCCGCACCTGCCTCCTCCCTCTGCGCAGACCCACGCAAAGAAACCCAGGAAGAAAGCATTAATGGCCCTTCCATCCAGTGAGCTAGTAAATCTGTCCACACAACGGGCTTAGTCTGGGCAACTCTGATTTGGGGGACGCTCAGGAAAAATATAAGGTTTGACAATCTTTCCAAAATCTAAGTAAGGCAATCTGAGGAAAGAGTTGAGTCAGGATATGAAACCCCACTAATCGCTAATGTAAAGTCGTGTTTAATGGCAGGACCCAGAAGTTGCTGAAAGCCAAGTGGGTCAAAGGTAGCCCCAGGCTCTTCGACCCATGGGTTTAATCTTGTAACTGCACTAGACGGCAAGTGGAAGGTTGGTGAAGAATGGCTGCCGTAGCACAGGCTGCTCTTCACCAATAGAAAGGCGAATTTTCATCATTGCAGAACTGATCAATATAAACTCCCAGGCCACTTTTCCCTTTAAGTACAGAGTCATGTCTTGACTCTCCATTGATGTCTATAGTCTATAATAAATAAGCCTAATACATAAACATCTGCTTTACACAAGACTGATCTAGGGCAGTGTTTTATTGTACCGTAGTTTTGCCATCAAAGTCTGACACAAAACGTATGTCACCAAGAAGCAAGCAGAACTTACATTTTCAGCTCTCTTTAGGAACATGTGTTCGCTTTGGGGTGTTTCATTTGGTTGCTGTTTGTGGCAATGCATGTGA
>LOJH01000226.1:98907-120636 GCA_001685095.1 Ellobius talpinus | reverse complement strand
ACGTACTCTGCACCGCGGCGTGTAGCGCCACCGGGGAAAACTGCGCCCAGACGCAGGTGAGTGCTTTGGAGTGAGTGTGGGGGAGGGGGCTTCCCGCCCCAGCGCCCGCTTCCTGTGGCGCCTGCGGCCGCCTTGTGGGAGAACACGCAGCTGCTCTTCATGCGGGAGTGCGGCAGTGGTGTCTGGCGTGTGCCCACCTGGGACGGCGTCTGGAGACTTGGAGAAGCCACGCGCGGTGTGCCGGGGTAGCGTGAGGTCGTGGGCGCTCGGGGCAGGAGCGGTAGTGATCCCTTTTTTGCGTGTGAGGCGCAGCGGTGCGAGGTTTGCAGCCGGTGGTCGCATCCCCGGGTCTGAGCGCTACTGGCGCGAAGCGCGGATGCTCTGCTGCTCTCCGCAGCCTTCGGGGTTTAGCTCGCTTACCGGGTTTAGGTAGCTCACCGTGATTCCTGCGTTTGCTCCTGCATTTACCCGGCTAAAATCTCCCGAGGCCTTAGTGCAAGACTAGTGAGCGCACTGGGGAGATTGAAGGAGCCAGGCGGACCAACCAAACTGGGTTTACCAGCAGGTGCGGCGGCCGTGGTGCCAATGACCAGCAGTCATTTCACGGAAAAGCCACCACTTAATACAGGGCCAGAGCGCAAAAAAACACCATGCTTCTAGGTGTGAGCTGAGCCTGGAGTTTTACCTGTTCAGACCGTCATTTACAATTGTATGCATATTTACTACTTCCATCTTTACGATGAAAATTTCCATCTTCTGTCTCCTCTTTACATTTTCTTAAATTGTGGAAAAAGGAGGAATTGCTACCAGTTATGTGCTTTCATTTAATTCCTTCTTCCAAAGAACAGTGCTTAGCACTGCCGAGATACAATACCTTCCGAAAGGACAAAAGAGCCTTAAGAAGCAGTTTTTCTTTCCATCTTATCCTTAATAATTCTGTCTTCACAAAAAACGTAGCCCAGTGTCAAAACCTAAGGCAAAAAGTCATTGACTTGAGAGCCAGTTGGGGGTGTTTTTCCCATTCTCCTAATTGAAACCTGCTTGTTTGAAATTGTTTAGTTGCGTCAGAACGCAGCCTTGTCTAGAACCGTTTGTCCAGATTCGATTCCTCGAGTTTCATATTTGTGCTGTTGGTAGTTTTTTTTTTTTTTTGGTTAGAAGCTGACCTGAAGTCTCCATTTTGGCGAACAGGTGTAAAGCTTCCCTGGATCTGTATCTTCTTTCTTAATCTGGCGCTTTAGGTATGCAAATAGAGACAATTTGCTGGATGGCTCTGAGTATTCCTGTATTTCTTTTCCAACTCTCGGTGTGGTGCGGGGTAGAAAAATCCATAAAGAAACACATTCCTTTCATCCCTACCCCTGTTTGGCCCCTTATTGCCTATTTGAGTGAATAAGTTGTCATTTACAAAGTATGAAGGATTTTTTTTTTTAAGCGTTTCCAGGTCTAAGTGTGTCCTCCACAGTGTGGCCCATGGTGTTGGGAATGAAGCCAGGCCACTGCTGACGCTGCTCACACCACTTGTGTCTAATTCCTAGTACTGGTCAGTGTCCACCAGCCCACCTGTTCACCACGGTGCCTGTTTTACTTCCCTAGGCCTAAGAGGTGCCAGTCATTGGAAGTCTGAATTGGTTCTGAGTTTTGGTTAGTTGGTTGTAGTTTCTCACCACAAAGTTCCATTTTTTTTTTATTATTCTTTTATTTTAATTAAGACTCCAGGCTTAGTAGGTTATGGGAGAACTGTGCCGGAAGCCACAATCCCTGTATTCCTTGCTGTTGTCTCTGTTCTCTGTACGGCCAGATGGTTTTGGCTGAATCCTGGAAACTACCCTCAGTTGTTGGTGCTTTTCTTGTAAATATGAATAAATATATATAATAAATTGTTTTCTTTTCCATTTTCTCTTCTAGAAGCAAGTCCCAAGTTCTCTTAAAGGACACATCAGAGCCATCCAGAATACTCTGACTGCTAAGTTACAATCACATATTTCTCTCTACTTGGAATTTTTTTTTTTTTAAACAGTGACATTTTTTCTGGTATTGTTTGCCGGATACAAGAGCACCTGCATCATAGTGGTGGATCGTCCTTAGGCCCCTTTTCCCCTCTGAAGGACTGTGTACTCTGAAATACCCCCATCATTTTTCATTATCTGCCTGATAGTGTCAGTTCCTTTGCTCTCATCTGAGATCTTCCTGAGCCTTCCATATTGTCCCATTCTTATTAGCACCTTTATTGCCATGATTCTTATTTGGAAGAGAGAGAAACTGGAGAGCTGCTAGCATGACGAGCTTACCCTTCTGTTAGCATCGCGTTGGACAAGTTGCGGTGCCTTGGGCCTAAATTTTCTACCACCCTTCAGAGAAAAACCTGCTAGTAGTAATACCTCAGTTCTTCCTGTTGCCTTGGGTCTTCAACTGGGCCGACCACATCCCACATTTCTGATGGTTTGGTTCTTAACTTAATTTAACATGGTACTTTTCTAGAGTCCGGACTGCCCAATGCAGTCTGGGATCAGAACAGTTTTATAACTTTCCCTACTTGACTTAGACATCTTGAAGACTTTTTGAACAAGGGCACTCTGTTTTTAAATTGTGTTGGTGCCTACAGATTAGCTTATCCTGGTTAGGTATGTTCTTATTTGTGTGGTTATGCTGCTGATAAATAACTGTATGCAGGCTCTGCATTTATTGGGATGCCACACCCTGCTACAGAGGACAGAAAATATATCGGATGTTCAATTGGTTGGGCCAGCATCATTTTCTGATGGTCCTCACTGAATCCATGTGTTGTGGTTCAATGACAAATCTGCTATCGCATGTTCTAATATGCAACGATTATGTATTTAACTTTCTTCAAGTTAAAGCTTTAAGCTGGCTGGTTGATTATTTTGGATTTTAAGCAATATAAATTGAAGCAGAAATGGGGACATGTATAAGCTTCAAATGTTTTATGCATATGAAAACATGTTTTAATATAGGTTTAAAAGACAGCTTTCAGAATCAATAGTAGGAATTATATATTGTAAAATCCCAAGTCTTGACTAAGTGTTTAGGAAAATTTTTAGTAAAAAATGAACAGATCTGCTGTTTAGCTTGGTCATGTACTTCATAACTTTTTCACTGTCGTGAGGTCACTAGGAAATTTTCTATTTCAAGGGAAAATTCCCTGTGTCTTTAACCTGTCCTCTGAGCCTGTGAGACAAAACCAAAGGTATTTAGTTCTGTGTGGTGTTCTCAGTCGACCCCCAGTGTGGATTCTAAGTTTCTAGACATTGGTATTTATAGAAAGAATCTACTTTTGGACAGGGTGTTGTCTTCTCAAATGTGTGATGCTCTGAACGCATCCACTTTAAGATGCTCTTAACTCCGTGTTTCCTTTTTGGCTGGTTACTGAATAGTTTGTGGAATGACAGGTTTCCCTGTGAGACATCTTCATACCTAGAAGGATAAGGGGTTTGGGAAGGAATGCAACATGGGAAACAGCCAAGAAGGTCATAAGAGTAAGTGTCATGCTATTAAAAATGACATCAGTTTATAGTTTGTCTCATTTATAATAAATTAATTGGTATTTTAAAAAAGTATTTTAAAATGTAAAGTTTCCTGTTATAAATCTATATTACCAATATGATGTTATTTTCTGACAGTTAAGAGCAAATTTGACAGAAATTCTTAGTTTAAAAAATGACAATTTTTTCAGTAAACTTATTTGTATTTAAAGGGTAAATGATTTTTTTTTAAAGAAAACCCTGAAGATTTTGTCTTAGTGTACAATTTAAACTCCTAGGTGAAGGTATCTGTATCTAACTTAAAAAGTTTGTCTCAAAAAATTAATTTTAAAAATATTGAAGAAAAGGAAGTTGAAACGGATTGGATAACTCTTTTTTTTTTGAGATAGGGTTTCTATGTGTAACCCTGGCTATCCTGGAGCGTGATCTAAACCATGTTAGCCTAGAACTCACAGATCACCTGTCTCTGCCTTTTAAGTGCTGAGATTAAAGGTGTACACCAACACTACTGGGCCTCTTTCTATTTTTTTAAATACTGTTTTTTAAATTGCGGAAAAGAAAATTTCTGTTATTTAGAAAAGGAAATTTATATTCTAATTAATCTTTTTTCTCCATAATTCTGTTGCTGTGAGATGCTCATTATTTTAACAACTTTACAAACTGTATTCGTAGAATATCACCCCCTCTGTATTTATGAAAACATGAGGCAGGTAAACTGTTTATCCAGGATGGTATTTTATTTGGTTTTATTTCACTTTGAGCCATGGTCAAAGTCACTTTAAAGTTTCATTAGACACTTTCTTGACTGATTTTACTTAGAGCAAAAGCTACTGGCCGTTTTTAATGTTCGGATTTTTCATATCTCCTTATTGTGGAGTGTATACATTATACACACCTTTAATTCCAGCCCTCAGGAGGCAGAGACAGGCAGTGAGCTCTAGGACAGCCAGGACTACATGGAGAAACTGGGATTCACAAAACAAACAAAAGAAAACGAAATAAAAAAATGACGTTTTTTTTGGATCTGAGCATCTGGGAACATTTGATCAAAGCTTGTAGGTCTGTCTTATTAGAGAATACACACACAGACAATTGCGTGACATTTTTATCTTCCTTCCCTTTGGAACAGAGATGATTGAAATTAGATTATTGAAATTTGGAAGACAGGATTTTAGAAATTGTAGTTGCAGTTCTCTGACAAGTGTAAGAGTTGTTTTTCGTGGAGTTACCCTGTAGGCCTGTAGCTTTCTTGGAAGAATGGCTCCAAGCCTGGCTGTTTCCTTCTAGGTTGTCTTAGGGCCCGTCCTGTTTTTGTAAGTAAATACCCCACATGCACGGCCTCCTTGGCACAATGCTGCCAGCTTTCTGCTGAGTTGCTTTGCCCCAGTAGGTTTTGTTACTTAGGCTCAAATTCTTAATTTAGCAGAGGCAGGTGGAAAATTCTAGGCTTGAATGCAGATGTTCCAGTGTCTGATTTAAGCTTAGTTGCTTGTCCTGGTTCTTTTAAACACCTCCCCCTCTGCCCAGCCTCACTTTCCTCATCTCAAGGACCCAGTAAAGATGAGCATATTGATACTGAAGTACAGGAAAGTGGTAACGGGCAATCCCTCCAGGTTAGTTTCACATATTTTGGGCTGTCATTGTGTTTTTTTATGAACTCTCTTAAATGATCGGGTGTCTCTGGTACCTGGGATCAAGCGTAGGTTTACTTGTGTTCGTAGTACTTGTCACACCCACTACATCCATAGCTGTGAAACACACCACTGTAGTTAGCTATTCTCCCCTCCAGAAGCCTGGAAGATAAGAACAATCTAAAGCTCCAGCAGCTTATTTATGCCTTGAATATTTCAGTATGGAATATAAATATATTGCTGATGAGCATGGAAGGAAAGCTTAAAATGTTTTTTCCTTGAAAAGATAAATACTGCAAAAGATGAAATGTTTTCTTGAGAATTTAGCCAGCTGATATTCTATAAATTTATATTTCAAAATTTAAGTTTCCCATTCTTCAGTGAGAAATCAAATAGTTACATGAGCATTTTTATTAAAGTAATCAGTGATTTTTTTTTTTCCTTCCTGGTTTGAATTTAACCTGCTTTGTTACTGTGGATCTGTTTTCTACATCACAAAGTGGAATTTATGGGGTGCATTTGCTCTATTTCTTTTGGTTCCTGGCCCCACCCAAGTGACAAGCCATTGATGGATGCTCTGCTAAGTAAGTTATTGGAAATCGCTCACTAGCTCTGTTTTTAAAGGATGTTTAAAACTTTTTTTTTATTCTTTGGGCGTCATTTATATATATAAGAAGTATAAGAGGTATTTGTCAAAGCAAATAAATCACAGTGCATTCGAAAATAAAGTCATCAAATTGGGTAAGATAGGGAAAATATTCCTGGAACCAATCACACTTTGTCGTGTTTCCTTCAAGCTACTTTCAAAATAGAAAGTGTGACTTTTCTGTTCACTGGCGGCTTTACTGTTGGGGCCCCTGGTGACACAGTGTGGGAGGGTTACCTACTTTTATTGTAGAGCAGACCAGACTGTATAGCATGCTTAATTCCTTATGAGATGAACACATTTCATCATCCATGGAAGGTACATTCCATATGAATTTACTCAACCTGCTTTGCTTTCTTCCCTTTTGGCTTCTTTGCTTTTTTTTTTCTCTTAGAATCTGGGTGTTCTTTTAGGCCTGTGGTTATTATGAAGGACCCCCACGAACTGCTCCCAAATCCCAGGTCGTCAGGATTTTTTTTGACTTTCTACCATCCCTTCCAAAGTGTGAAATGAACCTGAACCTGTCACACCTGTTCTCTGTGCTCTTTGACCCTTGTGTATTAGCACCTGTCCCTTATGTATACGTATGAGCCTTGTACTAGTTTTCCTTTGAACTCCTAAATATCAGCCAGTGTCAGGTGACACTTATTATTTGTTCCTTTATTGTCTTCTGCTGGTACTTTTTCATCATTTCTGATGGGCATTCCTACATTTCAGTCATTGCAGAATATCTTCTGTGACTAAAAGCATCTTTTCTGTGACAGAGAGAAGTGTGTGTGGATGCTTGTTCCACACAGTGGCTCACAGGCAGGTATGACCTGCAGCAATTTAATTTTGTCTGAACTCTATTTTTTGTATTTTTATTTTTGTTTTTTGAGACAGGGTTTCTCTGTGTATCCCTGGCCTAGACCAGGCTTGTCTTGATCTCAGAGACCTGCTCCTGCCTCTGACCCATGAGTGCTGTGACTAAAGGGCCTGCAACATCGCTGCCCCACTATTTTATTTTTTATTAAGATCTCATGTATGATGCCAGGCAGGCGTCAAACTTTCTGGGTAGCCTACGATGACCTTGAGCATCTTGGTCCTCCTGCCTTCCCTTCTGAAATGGTGGGATTGTAGTTTCTATGGTGCTGGGGATCCAGCCCCAGGGGATGTACTTGCTGGATAGACGTTGCCAACTAAGTTGCATCCCCAGGCCATGACTGTAAAACTTATGAGTCATCATCATCATCATTATCATCGTCATCGTCATTATTATTATTTGAGTTTGGAAATATATACAGACTCATAAGCCATACTTATTGCCTCATGGAGAATTGAAGGGACCCAGGACAAGGGCCCACAGCTGTCAGCTATGCCTGGAGGATTACACATGATTCTGTTGATTGGGGGTGTGTCATGTCTGCTCTCTGCAGATGTTTGGGGTTGCGACTAACACTGCAGCTCCCAGAGCCATTGGATTTAGGTAAAGTTGACTCACATATAAAGATTTTCAGTTCTTTTGAGTTATTCTTTTGTGTATGTTTGAAAATAATCTTTGAAATCTACTAGATTCATTACGCATTTAAATTTTACCTCTTTCTTCCGTTAGAGAAATCCTGTTTTAGTCTCTCTTGCTAGCCTTTGGTTGAAAAGCAGCTTCTCTTTTAGTAGGTGTGTTTCTTTGTCACAGTTTCCTTCTTTCCTCCAGTGCTTTTAGAACTTGGAACCCTCTTGCCTGATGCTTGCCTCTCTCTATTTTTAAAGATACTTTGGGGTCAGCAAAAGAGTCCTGGTGTTGGGAAAACTAATAGGCTGTTATGAGCCATTTAAAAGAGGCTCCTGGCCTCCTGCTAGTCTTGTTGCTGATGGTGTCAGCTTAGAAAAGACATTCTCCTCTCAGATGGCTTCAAAAAGAGCTGATTGGACAGGCTACCAGGTGTGCGGTTTATATGCGTTCCTCTCCCTTCCTCCCCTTATTCTTTCAGCCTTTGGCCCTTTCTCCCTCCTCTTTAGAAACAGCAGGGCACCTTTAGTGCACTCTCTTCCATGTGTGCAGTAGAGCAAGCTGATGTGCCAGCAGAAGTAGGAAGAGGCACCACATGTCATGTTTGGACCAATGCTGTAATTTTATTTTACAATAAAGAAGGTGGATATTATTAATCTACTCCTGAGCATAATAGCACGATTTGAATAGCAGAGAGCAACTTTGGTGTGTGTTAATGTCTAGTGAGATGAATGCAGATGAATGCTAAGTAGGTAGAAAATGTCAGTGTAGAGCCTTCCTCTCGGTGACTTTAAGCACTTATATTTCTAGTTAACTTTTTGTTCAGCCTGGCAAGCAGATATGAAGACTTATTCTATGAAGCCAGCATTAATGCAGCTCCTGAGGATGAACAATGCCCACAAAGCCCTGCTCCCCTGGCAGCCTCTTGAGCTAGGCCAGTTATAACGATGAATCAGAATGTGTCCCAGTGTTGACCATCTTAGGAAAACTCTTCAGAATAATAGGAGCTTAATGCTGGCAGTTTTAAAAATTGGTACAGCCTACATGGCCCAGCTAATTTTTTTGATGTTATTTTGAATGTGAACAAAAGTATATCTTTATTTTAAAAATGACCTTTGCATTAATTCTATTATTTTTCATATAGTATGTATACACTCACATATGAGCGGCATTTAAGTCTCAATGAGCCATATTCCATGATGACCTGATTCCAGAGATGAAAATATTGCTTGTGCTTGATCTACTCTACAGTGTATAGTTTGAGATGCCTGCAGGGCGTCTTGGCTACTAGGTGCTGTGAAGAATTGAGAATAGGTTTAACACCTCTTTTCCCAGAGAAGAAGAACCACAGAAGGTATTTTATCTCTTCAAAGGAAGGTTGGGAGTGACTCTCGCTGCAGTAAAATGAGCTGGAGTTGGTGGTTAACTTGCACTCTGTACCTTTCTTTACAAAGTGCATCTGAAGTTTGTGTCTTTGTTTTTGTATCTGTAAAATACTCAGATGCCAGAAAGGTTGTGTAGTATTTTGTACCATCACATTACCAAGAGCTTAGATACTGAGAGCTTTGCATAAACTCATATGGTGTTCCTTAATCAGCTGCTTAAGGAGAATAGATAGAAAATGCTAATTAATAGTAAACCCCACAAGCATTACCCCAGGTCCCCGGACTTTAGATTGGAACTGAGTGCTTGAGAAATTGGAAGAAAGGATTTATCTTTGTGTTCTGGGCACCAGTAAACAGGTCAGATTCTTGCACACTTCTCTGGGGACGGAAGTATGGCTTTTCCCAGTCAGTTTAGTTTATGTATTTACTGATTTTGGGCCCCCTTTCTTCCTCATTTCCTATGTTTTGTTCCTTTTGATTCTTTCTTGTGGTATGTGTAAATGTTTCTGATTTGCCAAGTACCCTGTCATAGGTGAAAAATATCTGTGCAAGACCTGCCACCTTTTAAGTTGTGGCTGCAGAGGGATGCTGAAAATGTCTGATCCTGCTCTACATCAGAAGAATGGGTCCAAAGCCCAATCTTTCTCCAGTTTCAGTCTCTCAGTAGCATTATGTACCACAACTTCCTTTGGTAAATAAGCTTATTTTTCTTCTTTTCTTTGTAAATAAAACTGACTCCTTTCTCTCAAAGTGTGTGTGTCTGTGTGTGTGTATGTACAACATAGCATTAGTGTATGCCACAGGACGACTTTGTGGAGTCTGGTCTCCTTTCCTCTGTTACATGGGTTTTCCAGGTGGAGTTCAAGTCACGGGGCTTGCGTCATTAGGTGGCTGGTTCCTCTGCTCGCTGAGCCTTTGCACTGACCCACACTTGTTTTTCTAAAACTCTCCTAAAGCTTGCATTTCTTTGATTCTTTTTTTAAGGCCTTTAGTTTCAAGGTCAAGAGATAAACCATAGGTTAAATGCTCACCTGTTTTATGGAGGAGGGATTTGCATGTCCTTAAGTCTTCCTCAGGCTCCATCTTCCAGGAAAGTGTCCTTGGGTCAGCTGCCTGTAGCCGCCTTGTGTCATTGCTTGGTGTCCTCCAGTCTGCATATGTGTCCTTTCTGTAGTGATAGCATTTATATATGCATATTTCATTTCTAAAGCTGGTTGAACAGCCCGTATGTTGATCACCTTGGTTTGTAGGGAAGGTTCATTCCCTCGGTTGGAGCTGGCTTTTGTGTAGTCTTGCTTCTTGTTTTCGGGCACCCTCACCTGAATTTGCTTGACTTACACTGTTTTGTGAACAACAGAGGGGTGTTCAACTTCACATACAACATAGATTTTAGGGTCTGGAGACAGCAAAGATACCTGCTTTGTTTTTTTGCCTTATAGGATTACTTTGCGGCCTGCCTCTTAGAGAGCAGAGAACACTTAGTCGAATTGTCAGTGTGTTGAGATGGGCAGTAGATGACTTCTCGTGAATGTTCGATGACTCTTAGCAAGACAGAGCACCTGCCGTAGCTCAGAAGCCGTGTCTGTGGCTAGTATGTAGAGGGTCCCCAGTCCAGTCACCAGCACATGAACAATAGAAACAAAATTACTTATTCTAGATTTAAAAAAAAAGACAGAACACTCTGCAATCAGCCATTAAAAGGTAGTAAACCATTGAAAGTGTTGGAGTCTGGGGATGAGGGAATGCTTGCTTCCAGGCAGTGTTGACGTGGGGTGGAGCTTTGTCACTGCTCCATGGGCCCTCACCTTATAAGTGACAAGTGTGAGACCCTAAGAAAGCAGTCAGTGCAGGAGCCAGGAAGGAAGGCTCCCACTGACTTCCACATTCTATGCCTTTTCCTCTCCCTGCCCCTGGAGAAGTTGCTCTCCGCCTGGTTTTCCTGCTGGCTCTGGTGCCTCAGGCCAGTGTCATCCGCAGGCAGCTTTAAAGCCTGGAGACTGTTCACTTCTGCTGGGAGGGTTGTGATAAAATGGGTCACCCAGCAGCAGTTGGATCTCGTCTTCATCCTAATTGCTTGGTTCTTCAGTGTGGGGCCAGCTGTACCAAGCGTATGTTTCTGTGAAGTGTCATTCTGGTCTCTGCAGCACTTCAAAGGAGAATGACCACAACTTGTATCTTCGGGCCAGGATTCCACCCGGGATCATGTTAGGTCTGAGACTAGGTGATGCTGGAAGCCATTCCTTCTCAGGCTGCTCTCTTCCTGGTGCCAGCTGGCAATCCTGACTTGCAGAATTACTTTTTGGAACTGTATGAAATAAGGATATGGCTTGTTTTCTATAAGTGAGGAAATGAAGACATCATCTGCAGACTTATTTTTGGATGCTGTTAAAATCAAGAAAGAAGATTGAGATACTGTATGTTGTATTCCCAATGAGAGCACGTTCATCTAACCCCTGCTCCTTGGAGTACAGATTTTGTGTGGCCTGGTCTTTTTAAGCCTGCTACTTTTGTGAAACAAATGTGTTCTAAATATGGTGGGCTTTTAAAAATATCACTGTTTTGATTTTAAGAAATAGAACAATAAATCAGGTTGGATGTTCAATAAGATACAGGATGTCCAAACACGAAGCAAGAAAAACATCCCTGAGGTAAGAGACTCCTTGATTCTCTTCTTTTCAAGAAGTAACAAGGTCACTTCTGCATCTCCTCCACTTCAGGGGCAGAGACACTGGTGATGGGGAATGGAAAAAAAATGCAGATTCCACAATCTGTTTTCACCCCTTTGTACGTATATCGTAGAAGTTCACAATACATTTGCCAAACTTGAGTAAACTCCAAGAATGCAGATAATATAGAGACAAAGATGATACAATTCTTGAGTCTCATATCAAATATGTTTCAATTGCATTTGTATGAGAATTTGATTCCCTATAGGAGAATTTTAACAAAAGCATTACTTTTATTGCTGTAGTTTTACATCATTATTGAATGTCGAAAATGTCCATTAATTTGATTTTACATCCCCCAAAGCTGTGAAACTTTTAGTTCATGTTTAGAATTGGGAAACTGAAGTAGATGCATGCTGACATGATTTTTGATTTTTCTAGTTCTGTGTATACTTTATTAGAATATACCTGTTATTTTATTTAGAATATATACCTTCTAGAATATACCTGTTATCTGTGTGTGCTATGTGGAAACTAGTATAACCCTAAGTAAATAAGGTCATCAGATTCAACAGAGTGACTCTGGCATAAAATTGGTATAGAATTGGTCCAATAGGCAATGCATGAAGGCACAGTGGAGCAGAGCCAGAAGATGGGGTCCTGCTTAGGATGCTAGACACTACTCAACAGTAACTTAGAACAGCACAAAATGAAGCAGAAGTAAAAACAGTTGTTGAGAATTTAAAGAACATCTTTCGATGTTCAAGGACATGGCAGCTTTACTTCCTTTCTCTTTTCTCTGTGGGAAATTAGCATAGACTACCACAGATTTTATTAAGAAAAAAATCTGTTTCCATTTTTTGTTGTTTTGTTTTTTAGACAAGTCTCTCTGTGTGGCCCTTGACTGCCCTGCAACTCACTTATGTAGATCAGGATAGCCTTGAACTCACAGAGAGCCTCCTGCCTCTGCCTCTGCCTTCTGACTGCTGGGATTAAAGGCTGGTCAACTAACTACACCTAGTTGCCATCCTTAAGGAAGCGTTTATCTCTAAGGAATTTTACTTTTTATTTTGGCTGGTATATTTTTTAGCTTTCTGTCACTATGATAAAGTGGCCAAGGCCATTGAAAGAAGACCCTGAAACCAGCCGAAGAGACACATGTGTGTGTCTCAGCATCTTGTATGTATTTCTTGTACCTTGGTGCTCTTTTTTTCTGCTTTATTTTGTTCTATTATGGTTTGTTTCTGTTTTTATCTTTTATTGTTATTATTATGTGCCTACTTGTTTGCTAATGAGAGAAAGAAAGGGTGTAGATTTGGGTGGATGTAGAAGCAGAGAGGATCTGGGAGGAGTGTGGGAGAGGAAACTAATCAGAATATATTGTATGAAAAAATATGTTTTCAATAATAAAAAACATAAAGTACTGTGTCCCTCCCTGCATTTATTTAAGTTTAAAAGGGCTTACTGTATTAATTTCTAATTGTCTTTAAAATCATTCTTGTAGTGGAGAGGCCCAGGCAGTTTTGTATGTAAGAATCATATAAAACACACACATTCTCTTGTCATGACCCCATGTCGGGGTTACATCTGTCAGGGGTCCCACATTGGGTGCCTTCTGTCAGAGTTCAGCCTTGACTGGTTCATATGGTCCAGGGTAGGGGCATGTGGATTAGAAATATTAGGCAGACAAAACAAATAGAAATAGACAGAGACAGAGAATAGGGTCAGGAGGGCAATCCAGTGAATACTGAATTCACCCACATTTATTTTCCATATTTTTATCTACCCCAATCTAACAGGGGAGAAGGCAAAAGACTGCTTTACCATGATACAAAACAGAGCAATTGCATCTTCAATACCTGAAGCATTAAGTAACTATATCCTGAGTTAAGTATTCTATTTAAGCAGGACATGCAGGAACTATATCTTAGTCTAAGCATCCAGTAGGCAGCTACTCCCTGGGTCAAATCTCCTGTCATAACTTTGAAGCAGCAAGAATAAGCCTGAACTCTCTGACCTTTGGCCGAGCTGGAATGGATCTACATCATAGTCTGATATATTCCCACCTTTATAATTTATTTATTAAAGCCTGTGCTTCTGCTGTAGGACAGATAACTATGCCTGGCTTGTGTTGTCTTCCACCTTGCAGACTTGCCCGTCATCGGTACATATATTCTTATCATGCATGTCCTGTCTCTGGTTGCCTAGAGGGAAAAGTTCTTACCAGTCATTGACTACTAGCCTCTGTTAATAAAGAAAGGGTTAAGGGAGAGTGCGTAGTTAGACACTGTGCACCTCTGAACCAACTTTCCATCAAGAGAGTTCACAAATAACTATATAATCATAAGCAAGCAGATAATGTTTTGCAATACACATGCTTCTATGGCCACAATATCTCCTAATAAAGGAATAGAGGATGACCAAGATGGGATGGCCTATTTAAATTGATCTAGGATGTCTTTGGCAGTTTTTAGTTGTATCAAATTTGTCTTATTAAACATATCAAATATAAGGACTCATTGGCATCATGTCATTTTTCTCAGGTGAGTTCTAACCTTTTTTCTAACCAGTAACATCTCCATAGTGAACCAAAATAGTTACAAACATTAACAGGTCAATACCATAATTCTTGTATGAAAATTAACATTAAACACAACTTATCAAAGTACAATTCTTACAACTATATATTAGAGCCAATGGATGTGGATCTATTCCACGTTGACGAAAGGTCAGAATTCAAGCTTATTCTTGCTGTTTCAAGCTTATGACAGGAGGTAGGACCCAGGGAGTGGCTGCCTACACGATGCTTGACCTAAGGTGTGGTCACTGCATGTCCTGTATAAACAACAGAAAACTCAGATATAGTTACTTGATGTTCCAGATGTTGGAGACCTGGGATTGCTCTGTTTGTTCTGTTTGTTTTTTGTATCATGGTAAAGCAGTCTTTTGCCTTCTCCCCCCTTTTGGATTGGGGTATATGAACATATCGAAAATAAATGTGGGCGAATTCAGTATTCACTGAGTTGCCTTCCCGACTTTATTCTGTGTTTCTTGTCTATTTCTTTTGTATGTCTGTTTTGTCTGCCAATATTTCTGATCCACATGCCCCCCTACCCTGGAATGTATGAACCCATTGATGCTGAACCCCAACATTCTTATTCTCTCTTTCTCCTCCCCCCAGTGTATGTGTGTTGGATATTAAATTCAGGGCTCATACTTATTAAGGACATTCTTTACCACTCACTCACAGCCCCAGAGGCACATTTACCTTAAAATGACTAGATTGACGTTTGTCCACTTCATGAATCTTAAAAGGTTATGTATGTATGTAGGAGATTTTCTGATCATTCAGAAATGACAAAGCAGTAGGATCAGGCAGTAAATCTCCTCCTGACTTTCTTTATCCCTAGAGATTAGGAGTAAGCAATACAGCAAGTGTATAGCATGACATCTTAAAGTGGTTTTCTGGTCTGCTTATTATAGCATTATATTTACCTGAAACGCTTTTAGTTTCCTTGGAGAAGTTAAAATCAGTTTCTTTTGTTTTAAATATTACCTGTTTCTTTGGAAAGGAGATAAAAACTTTGGATTTCTTTAGTATATGTTGTCTGTGTTTGATATAACATGGATATGACATTCTTCTAGTTGGCTTTTACTTCATCATAGCTTTTCCATTCCAGGCTTGTTTCCTTAGGTGTGCAGAAAGAAACTGTTGAAATTGTGCACACTGACCTGTATTATGCTGCAGTTTTTAGAGACAGGAATGATTTGTTGTTCTCATTGTGGCCTGAGAGGCAGAGGTGGGAACTGGGGAGTCCGTGAGGAAGTGTCTTGGGGCAGCAAGCTTTAGTTGCCTTGGATTTCTGTACTATTTTTAATGACTGACTAAATTGGTCTGAATTTATAGGACACTTCTCACATCCTGGGCAGCCACTTCACCAGTATTGAAAGTTTTATCGTTAATTCTGCCTTATACCTATTTAATTCCCCTTTGGGTGCTGAGGATTGAACCTGTGGCTTTGCTCATGCTAGACAAGTAGACAAGTGCTCCACCTCTGAGCCACATCCCCATCTCTTTGCTGTTAGCCTTTCTCTGTGGAGATAAAGTCTTATCCAGTTATCTGGGCTGGGTAGCTCAGGCTGACTTTTTGCTTGGAGTCTGAGCTTCTTGCCTTGGCCCCTGAAATAGCTACGTTTCTGGCAGGTTGACAGGTTCCTACGTCCCAGGGTAAGGGTGTGTGGAGGAGGAACAGAGATATGAGAGAAATAAAAGAAACACAGAACAGCACCAGGAGGGCAACTCAGCAAATACTGAATACCAAATCCGCCTGTGTTTATTTTCCACAGGCTTATATACTTCACTCCAAAAGTGGAGGGGGGAGCAAGAGACTTCATTAATGTGATATAAGCAATAGACGAGGTATCCTTTTGGCAGCCTTGCCCTGGAACCTCCTGCAGATCTCCTTTGAAGGAGCTAGACTTGAATTCTCTGACTTTTGGTGAAAGTGGAGAGGATCCACCTCTATACTCAAAATACTAATTACCCAAATCCTAGGTCAGGATCGTTTGTTTGTAGCCACACCTGTTAACAACTTTGAGCGAGCAAGAATAAGCTCAAACTCTGACCATTAGTCAAGGGGGAACAGGACTCACATTTCTGGTTCTGTACCACACTGGGCCTTACTCAGTCTCGTTTTTTTGGACATAGAACCTATTATACTTAAGAAATACTGTTATTTTATGTGTATGGGTGTTTTGCCTGCATATACATATGTTTGTACCTCATGTATACAGTGTCTGCAGAGGCCAGAAGAGGCTAGATCTGTAAGTGGAGTTACAGACTCTTAGCAGCTACCATATGTAGGTGCTGTGAATTAAATCCAGGTCCTCTGGGTGAGCAGCTAGGTCTCTTAACAGCTGAGCTACCGCCAGCCCCAGTTCCTGTTTCTTAAATAAATACATTAAAGCTGTAAAGTTACATAAAGGTAAATATGTCATGTAATTTTAAAAACTGGCATATTCGACCTTATTCTGTTTATTGTAAAGCTGGCTTTACAATATACATATTTGATTAATTACAGTTAATAAAGTCCTTGATATTTAAACTACTGAGCATTTCTATATTTTCAAGGAATACCATTTGTTACCATATGTTAATAATTAAATGCTAGTTTCTGTGTAGGCTAATATTTTAAGATGACTTTTGTGTGAGCAGCGTTGTTCGTCTCCTCAGTCCCCGGGAATCATTAAAGCCATACTCTCTCCACTTGTAATTTCCTAGCTAGCGTTAATAGTTTACCTGGACCCACTAGAGCTCATGTGATGCTTCTGTGCGAGCTTCGGAACTTTGCCCTTTTATGTGAATCCATGACTGGCTTATCCAGCTTCCAACTATGCTATATTAAAAAAGATCAGCTGCTCCAGGACTGGACCAGAGAGGCTGTGTTTGGCAGGAATATGGAGCAGGCTCCAGGGATGACCCCTAGGCCAATCATTTAATATAGCCCCGTGAACCTCTCTGGCTGTCGGAAGAAGGGCTGTTTTCTGAACAGCACTGAGTCTGAAGTGGTGGGCCAGGCTGTATTATGGCATACACTAAGGCACACACATGTGCACATACACTGTCCACATAGCAGCAGCTCCATCTGGTATGTTGTACGACTGCCCTGTCATAGAACAGTATGTTCTAAAGCAGTTCGTTTTAGAGCTGTAATCTGTTACATGGGCAGCTCTGTCTCAGATACCTCTGGTATGTTGGCAGTTTATCAGCTGCAGGGTTGTGATCTTGTCACTTCCTGTTAATGAAGGCTTTTATTTAGCTTAGCAAATCATATCTCCTGTTAACATCCACGCTCGCAGACTGCAAACTTGAAAGAGATGTTTGTGACTTTCTATTAATTAGTAGCCACCAGGGCGTTTTGGCCCTTGCTTGTAGAGATTTAGCTAGATTTTTTTCTATTCATACATGGTTTGTATTAAACCCTGGAAGTATCTGAATGCCCAGAAAGCTTTTTTTTAACAAAGCAATTTTCTAATTGTTTTTTTTTAAGTTTTCCAATTATGTGATCATCTCCTGCCTCATTTTGACTTCCATTTTAAAATTCCAAGTGGAGATTTTGTCATTTTTCTCAGAGCCTTGACTTCATAGGGCAGCAGTTCAACTTTCTTAGCATTTGTTTATTCCCCACCTGGGGAAGCCCAGCAGAATGCTCATTCTATCTTGATAGTTAAAGTACAAATCTTACTTCAGAAAGTTCAAGGCCATGGGAGAGAGATTGTCACAGCTAGCTGGGCCCATACCCACAATGTTGACTGCTTTACACCTTTACAACCGATGCTGAGTGTTTCGTGTTACCTTGTGATTTAGGAATAGCCAGTGTGGCTTCAGGGATGCAGCTGTTTACTGACTTGCCCTTCCTTAGTCAAATTTCCTTTTCCTTGGTCTTCCTACATGACTTCATTTTTCAAAATGTGGGTTGATGCTTGAGAGGATTGTTTATTGATACATTTTTAACTTTTTGGTAGCAATACCTATAATTTAAAAATGCACCAAGCTGGGTGTAATGCCTTCAGTCCCACCACTCCAAGGCTGATCCTGGTGGATCGCCCTTAGTTTGAGGCCTTTCTAGTGAGTTGCCAGGGCTAGAAAGTGAGACCCTGTCTCAAAAAAGAAAACAACAACAACAAAAAAAAGCAAAGAAATAAAAACAATGAAACAAAAGAAACAGCAAAAAGAAAAAACCCTCCAAACAAAACAACAGAAAAAAGCATCATTACTGACTGAAACAATGATAGCTTATTTGTATATTTTTATTCTCTTATATAAGATATTTTTATCATGAGAATTATTTGGAATAACAAAACACAGTTTTAGAGTTGAGTTAATTAAGACTTAACTTTGTATTCTGAGGTAATATTAAAAATCAGGGGTTCAGGCTTTGAGGAAGATCAATGTCTGCATGTTCAAGTGTTAATTTTTTTCTGATGTGTGCTTGTATTTGTTTTGAAATGTTCAAATTGTTCCTAAAACTCTTATCTCAGGTACAGGTTAAAAGAGTTACAGAGTTAAATTCTTTCATTTACCTTTGTAATTCGGTATTTTGTATCAAATACATATTCCTTAATGGGTAAAATTATTTCAGAAGGTGATTTTCCTTGTCTTGTTCAGGGTAGTCAACAGATCATTGATTTTTATCCCCCCCGGTGTGCCCCCCCATTTAGACTCGATTAGTGCTCAGTGCCGTTTGTTGACTGGTGTTGGTCCAGGTTTGGAAGTGCAGAAGAAGTAGGGTGTGGATGTTGCTGAATCTAGACAGGGAGTGATGGGTGGGGCTTTAAAGATAGCTACTAATGTAGTTGGGAAAAGGCTCTTGAGACCTGGTGGATGGGAGTGGTGCTTCTGGGAGGCATATTTATGTAAATGGAATTTTATTTTGTTGTAAAGATTAAGCATGATGCACCTCTGACATACTTAAAACATTTGATTTAAAAACAATTCTTTTGAGATTCTATTTTTAGTCTTATGTATATGAGTGTTCGCCTGAATGTGTCTGTGCACCACATGGGTGTA
Organism: Ellobius talpinus; assembly: GCA_001685095.1. Lineage (NCBI taxonomy): Eukaryota > Metazoa > Chordata > Mammalia > Rodentia > Cricetidae > Ellobius > Ellobius talpinus. The sequence continues at coordinate 101,749 of LOJH01000226.1, read as the reverse complement.
GGTCCAAGGAGGCCAGCAGAGGCTGTCGGATCCCCTTGGACTGAAGTTAGAGCCCCTTGTGTGAGCTACCTCGTAGGTGCTGAGAATCCAACCTGGTTCCTCGTGAAGAGCAGCCAATGCTGTTAATTACTGAGCCATCCATAGTCCTGATCCTCACCTTTTTTTTTTTCTTTTAAGTCAGGATTTCACTGCAGTCCTAGCTGACCTGGAACCCACTGTGTAGATCAGAATGGCTTCAAATGCCCAGATCCTCCTTTCTGGGGTTAAAGGCACGCACCACCACACACTTTTTTGATTCTTACATGTATTGTTCTAGAAGGCCTTGTAATCCAAATGGATCTCTTGCTTGAGAGACCCACACTGGAGAGAGTTCTGTAGGGTGGCTGGGGAGAGGAAAGCAGAAGAAAAGGGAATGTACTGGAAGTCTCTGCACAGAATAGCAGCAGAAGACGACCGAGTGTGACCGTGGGATCCACCAAATGAACACGAAAATGCTTGGCAGTTTGCGTTTAGAAGAGACCCGTGCAACACCCTGGCATTTCCTGTAACCTGTGTTAGAGCATGAAACATTTGTGATGGTTTTTTGTAATGTCTTTTGCTTTTCTTGATCAAAGAAGTTGATGCGATTAGTCTGGGTTTTACTTTTTATTTTTGCTTGTAAGTTAATTAGCTGCTCAGGAAAGCAATAGTTAGCAGTCTAACATTTATGTGTGTTAAAGGAATTCACGACAAATAAAGTATTTGGCGACAAGTTAGGCAAAGATTGGCAAGCCACAGTCTCTTTTAATATACTTAATTTATGTAGGACCATAAGGGACCTTCTGCTTAAGCAGGTTATATGGGCAAATACTTGCTATATTAGTAATTAAGAAGAGAAAGTTTAAAAAATATTTACCTAGGAAAAAAATAAGCTCAGTAGGTAGTGACAAAGATTTTTAAAAAAGGGGACATGTGTATTTTTTCTTTCCTAAGACAAGTGATAAGCATAGCACAATTTTGCATTTTTTAAACCCATTTAACTTTGGACTTAATAGAATTCAACTTTATTCTCCTCTGGCAGCAGACTGAGTGCCGAAGCAAAGGTCACACATCTAGAACCTTCAGGAAGCTCCGCTTCACATTTATGAGAGAAGAAGACTTTGTTCTGTTTCCTGGATCTATTACAAATGACACAGGCAGACTGGGCTCAGTAGTGTACACCTTAGTCCCAACGCCTGGGGAAAATGACAGGCAGGCTGGGCTCAGTGGTTTACACCTTAGTCCCAACACTTGGGAAGAAGAGGCGGCTGGATGATCTCTGTTGAGTTGGAGGTCAGCCAGGTCCACATAGTGAGACTGTCTTTCAAAAACTGCCACCACTACTAGCCCCATATCTCTCTCAGAACTCTAAACTTAGAATTCCAGGGAGGGGTTCCTGGACTGTATTTGGAACACTATTGGGTTAGACTAATGGCTTCTTGGAAGAAGTAAGGCCAGACTCACCTGACCCTCAAAGGAAAACCTAGAGTCAGGACTGTAAAGGTCCAAGTCATCTCTCTGAGGAGGAAGCTTAGGAATATCGCATGGGTTGGAGATGGAGCTGTGTGGAGTGCTTGCTGGGCATCCTCAAGGTTCCCTGTGGCTCTCCAGCAGGGGCTGGGGTGTGTGTCAGCCTGGAATTGGAGTGGCTGCAGGTGAGAGCACTGTGGTTTGGTTCTGCCACTGGCAGGTTTTACATTGGTCCAAATCTTAGGTATTGCCTTCCTTACCTAAACATTGAGGCTGTGGGCTAATCTTAAAAGTGTGAATGTTCTGCGAATTATGCACATTTTTTATAGCGCTCTTAACACTTTCTTTCTATAAATACACACATGCCCACACATTGGCTTACACATACAAGGAGCACGTTGGAAGGTCACATGAGCTAAAAATGCACCTTGGAGTAGTTCACCTAAGCATTTTCTTTTTTCCTATATTGGTTTCATTGTCCTATTTTGTTTCTTAAATTGAAATTGACTAAATGGTACGTGGGTGTGTATAGAATCCGGATCTCCTTTGTCAGTTGTTGAGCAGGCCTGCACTTTAAAAAAAAGCCCCACTCACCCCCCATTAGTCATGGGATTAGGTGGGAAAGGAAGAGGGAAGTGTCAGTCATCAGAACTCTGTTGTCAGATAGATGCCGATTCCTGATTGTGGGGAAAATGTCCCCACAAATCTTTCTTTTAAAGCAGAGAGGGCTTGGTGGCCAGGGATGCCTGGTCCTTGTTTCTCTGTCTGGGCTTCAATTTTTAATGTTCTGATTGAATTAATTTCTTTCACTTGTCACAAATGTACTGGTGTAGACATTTTCTGGATTTGATTTGGCTAACAGCCTTAAACATTGTGTTAAGTATTAACACCTTTATGTGTGGGAACCAGATCAGGAAGTATCAGTCACAGTAGCATCCAGAACTCTTAATAATGTTGATTTCTGTTTAAAACCGAAGACTTTTAGTGAGGGTACCTTTGCTAGGCAGGTGGGTGGCGGGGAGAATTACCCACAGCCCAGAGTTACAGATTGTTGGTCGTTTACCACTTTCAGAACTCTGAAGGCAAAGACAGATTTTTATATTCAGATAGTTTGTTAATATGTATGGAATGTGTGGCAGTAAAACTTTCTTCAAAATATAAAATTCGTGATAACAAATATTCCTTCTTGTATTTTCCCTTATAGCTGTGAAAATGAAATCTTTAAACTGAAAACGTCTAAAAACAAATGAGACATCTCTGAGTTATTTTTTTTTAAAATATATTAAATTTGAGACTGTTTCCATGAGTGCTGGTGTGTGTGTGTGTGTGTGTGTGTGTGTGTGTGTGTGTGTGT
>LOJH01000226.1:71840-82676 GCA_001685095.1 Ellobius talpinus | reverse complement strand
ACATAGTTGAGCACATATCCTTGTGGTACAATTGAGCATCCTTTGGATATATACTCTAAAGTAGTATTGCTGGATCTTGAGGTAGGTTGTTTCCTAATTTTCTGAGAAATTGCTATACTATCCAAATTGCTATAATATCCAAAGCGGCTGTACCAGCTTGCATTCCCACCAGCAATGCAGAAGTGTTTGTTCCCTTTACCCCACAACCTCCCAGCATAAGTTGTCTTCATTGTTTTTGATCTTGGCCATTCTTACAGGTGTAAGNATTTGTTCTTTTGATAACCAATTTCTTGAGTTCTTTGTATATTTTGGAGTTCAGCCCTCTGTCTGATGTGGGGATGGTGAAGATGTTTTCCCATTCTGGAGGCTGCTGTTTTGTCTTGTTGACTGTGTCCTTTGCTTTACAGAAGCTTCTCAGTTTCAGGAGGTCCCATTGATTGTTTCTCTCAGTGTCTGCATAACACTTAGCCTTCTGTGCATGCACTTGTTCTGTCTGTTGGGAGCTGTCATCATAGGTTTCCCCATGTCACCCTGACATCATCCCTTTCACACCCCAGCTTGCATCCTGTGTTGTCGTCTATTTATGTGTTCTGTTCTTTGCTAGAAAGTAAGTAGGGACTCCTTGTCTGAGTCATCTTGACTACACAGCATGTTGCCCTCTCTTATGAGATTTGCCTATTTGATCAAATGAGGATGTCTAAGTTCTTCAAAGATCTTGATATTTGAAGCAATCTTATTTTTCTGTGACTAAGCCCATTTGGAAGCTGCATCTCCCAGGGTCTGTGATCTGTCATTTAAGTAGGAATCAGGGTGCTCTGTATTTCTTCAGCTCAGGGGCCATAGTCATGCACGTAGTTACTCTAAGAGGTCCCATATTGGTAACAAAGATCTTGCTGTTTTTTTCTTCTTGGCACTTTGAGTATTTCATGTCATGTTTACCAGCTATTTCTGTTTTATCGAACTATAGTTTAAGAGATGAAACAAAAGTAATTATGCCCGATGAATCATTAGAAGAAGGGCAAGTCTGTCTCTTGAGAGAACAAAGGTCAGCTACCTTTTACAGCTATGGAACGATTTCTCTGTAGTTTCTGACTATGAGGTTTTGAGTTTGATTGCCTAGATGAGGGGTGCTTTCCTTCTTTGGCTTGATTAGTATTTTAGTCTGTCTGGGAACTCAGCTGAGTTCTCAGATAAGAATGGGCATGAGAGAGTTCAGTGAAGAGTTAAAGTAGAAAAACAGAGAAGAGCTTGATATTCAAAAGCATCAGGACAATTAGCCTTCCTTCTATGTTTCTCCCTAGCTACCTGGCCCAGCCTCCCTGTTGCCATCACTACCCACACCTTGGCATCTCCATCTTTAGTGTGCATTCGTATTGTGCCCAGGCTCGTTTCCCCAAATCTTGTTGGTTAGACAGCCTTGTAGATAATTGTTTCATCAAACTGTATGAAGTCATTTCCTCAGCGTGGGATGGTTCAAACTAGTTTATCTCGAGTTAATCTTAATTCTTGGTTTAACTCTCTAAAACGGCCTAATCTCCTGAGTGTCTTTAAGAGTACCAGGCGTGTAGTCTTAATCACAGCTTACTGACAATTTTCTGACCCTTCTGAGACCCCCCGTTAACTACTATACTAAATTGAGCAATAATGTCCACTATGTACTATGGTTTTTAATTCTTACATAGCGTCTGTTGGGTCTGCTTCTTAAGACACCATCCAGCTCTCTCTGTTAGCTGTTTAGTAATAAAGTGTTCTGATTTGGCTACCTATGTGAATATTTTTATGTTAAAGGATTTTTTTTCCTCAAGTAATTGATGGTGTGTACTGTAGTGGCTTAAATATTTTGTACTCGGAACATGGCATTTGATAGATGATAAATGGTCTGCTTGCTAGTAAGTAAAAATGTTCTTTTGAGTAAGTGAAGGAAATACATCCTAATCTGTAGGCACAGTTCATATACTTGTGTGTATGCACTTGTGTGGGTATACCACACACACACACACACACACACACACACACACACACACACACACCATAACACACACCATAGCAATATCTTGTTTTGTGTAGTAACTTCTTCCTTCCTCCCTCCCTCCCTCCCTCCTTCCTTCCCTCCTTCCCTCCTTCCCTCTTTTCTTTTCTCCCCTCCCCCCGTTAGGATCTAACAGTGTAGCTCAGGCTTGCTTTGTAGTTTCAACTGGCCTTGAAGGTTTCGTTTTCCTGCCATACTTCTAGAGGGCCAGGCTTATAGTCATGTACTACCACACCCAGCCTGACAGTTTTATGAGTTGTTGTTTTTATCCATTGCTTAACTTCTTTAAAAATAAGATTTTTTAAAAAAAGAAAGAATAAATTATACTTTAGATAGGAGAAATTACAAAGGTTAAAATTCATCAGAGGTCACCAAAACTCTAAGAAATAAATTTAGAACTGCCTACAGTTGTCCTTGGCCCTCAGACTGTCAGATTCTGTAGCAAGTGCCTGCTGAGGCATCTCACCGTCTAATCTGAAATTCTTAACTCTGATGAAGAACTGAACTGACTTCTTTAGTTTATTTTAGTATTTATTTATTTTTGGTACCAGTGATTGAAACAAGAGCCTTGCATATGTTAGGTACATGGTCTCTCTAGCATTGAGCTATACATTCTAGCCTTGAAGCTTTTTGTTTTTAATATAAATGGATCTAATTACAATCTTATTCTTTAATATTTAAATTTTCAGTTTTGTGTATGTGTGGGTGTGTGCAGGAGAGTACAGTTGCTTGAAGAGACCAGTTAGCATCTTTGCGTGGATGCTAGGAACTGCAGGAGCAGTAACTGCTCTTAATTATTTAGCCATCTCTCTAGCTTCAACATCTTAGGTTCGAAATATTGCAAATATTGTAAATATTTACAACATTGCAAGTAGTGGCCATATTTGGAAACTTTCCTGTGTTACATGTGACTATTTTGGCTTTAGGTTGGTACACAGTGTATTTACTTCTGTAACCTTGATGCCTAATGAAGAAAGTAATAAGAATCATTACATGGAAAACATAGCTATGAATATGAATCAAAAGTTGACCCTCTGCCATGTGCATATTGTATAATTTAACACAAAAGGGCACATTAAGTTGACCAAAATAGCAAGAGAAGGTGATTGTACTGAGACATATAAGTGCATAATATTTATAAACTTTATCAAGTTGGAGGTATTCCTTTGTGGAAAGCCAGATTCATATTTACTAGATTAGAAGTTTATCTTGAATGTTAATGGCAGTCCTGTGCCAAGAGACAGCCATGCATGTGTGCCTGCGTTTAAGTGAACATTGAACACAGCAAGCAAGTTCTTTCTAGTACATTTCCTACTGTAGTCTTCAGATCTGTGTTTGACTCTCACATGCCGGGTTAGTGAACAACTGTAAAATGATTGACACATACCAGTATTTAATGCCAGTGTTGGTCCTTTCTCAGTTTATAATTGGCCTAGGAAGAGGAGAAAGTGTGCATCCATTATGTACGTGGTTTTGTAGGAGTGGAGCCTTGCTTTCTACAGTGGGAGCCATGCTTTCCTTTCCTTGTGTAGATTGGATTGAAAGCACAAGCCCCTCCCCATTTAAGGAAAATTACTATGTACTCTGCAGGGAAGGGGGGGAGTCAGTAGCTTTAAAGTAATATTCTGCAACTTTAAAGATTTGCAGTTGATAGAGAATAATGTGCCCCATAAAAACTTCAATTTGGAGTTTCTTCAGCTTTTATTTTTAGCCGTGGCTTCTTAGTTAATGAGAGGCAGTGAAAAGTATACGTTTCTCTTGTCCCCACCTGGGATTACGGAGACTGTCAATGCTGTACAAATTTAAGAGAACTTGGAGACCATCACTACTTACTGCGTGGTGGTGTTCTCTCTTTTTTGTTCAAATCCCTATTTCTAGAAATTTCTATTTCTAGAAAATGGTAAATAACAGAGAGTTATTATCTCAGGACTTTACACAAATTGCACTCCTATATTTCCAAACGAATCTAGAGACAACATTGCTATAGTGTTTTGAAACTTGTATATGAGATAATAGCAAATTTGGGGGCCACAGAAAAATGCATCCACCTCCTGAATTGTCCATTTATCTTGCTGTACAGCAGTCTTTAGACTGGGCATTGCCTCCCTGCCACCTTGCTTCTGTGGCTTGCTCTCTTTGCTGTTTTGAAGCAGGTTTTCATGGTAATCTATGTGGGTAAACTAAAGGCAGCAAAAAGAAGAAAAAAGAAAAGTATTACTTAAACTTCTTTACACTTCTGCTTTATCCTTAGTACACTCTTCTACATCTTGAAATATAATTTGTGGTATGTCATGAGCAGCTTTGGACTTGAGACTGGGTCACACTGTGTACCACAGGCTGGCCCGAAAGCCCAAGCTTTCTGCCTCAGTCTCCTTAGTGCTGAGGTTATATCCATGAGCCACAATGCCCAGTTGTAAGTTTATTTAATGTTAATTCCACGGCTTCTGGTATATGCGAGATGATTATCAGTTTGTTGGGGAGGGACTATGAGTGGGGGGCGGTTTCTCTCCTCTTCCTACCTTCCATGCTTATGATAACGCATTTCATGTGCCCCTCTTTCTAGTATCGAATACTTAGTTAGCTCTGAATTAACTTTCTTCTTAGCCCTCATCTTAGTTATTTAGTTACTTTTCTTAGAGAAAGAGAGAGAGAGAAAGAGACAGACAGACAGACAGACAGACAGACAGACACGCACCTCATAATCTCACCTAAGTAGTTCACCAACTGTGGAACAAGCATTCAGATATATGAGCTTGTGGGGGCCTTTCTAATTCAAACCACCAAAGCTACCCATAAGGGAAAAGACATTCCTAACATGTATGTGCAAGATGACTTTCTCTTAGAGTTCAGGGAAGTATCAGTATGTCAAAGTGTGTCTTATTTTCAAGTGCATTTAACATGTTGTGGTCATTAGGATATTTGTAATACAGGATTGATGCTTCTGTTTTGCTTATACTATGGAATATTTTGCAGAAGATTAAATCTAAAATTAAAAATCCTCGGTTTAGGTGATCAGGATATGTCTGAAGTATTTGTATTAATCTACCCTTTCCCCAGGTCACTGTTGGTGTATCTCTGTGCTATGTCTACAGTGCCTTCCCAGGCCTTTTATGCTAGGGGTACCTTACTTTCAATTCTCTAGTCCTCTGGACCTGTCCATCATGCATAGGAGAAAAGCTATGCACACTTTAGGATGGCTTGCCTCTAGACTATGGTGTCATTCTACTGGGCACCCAACCTTAGCAGGAACCAGGGTGACATGGCAGTCTTGGGAAAAATTGAAGAGAGCATCTCCCGTTCATAAAGGCTAATGGTGTATAATAGCTCTGTGGGAATGTGGATTCTGTTACAGACCCTCCCTGTGTTAGTCAGTGCTCTATTGCTGTGAAGAGGCACCATGACCACAGCAACCCTTATAAAAGAAAGCATTTAACTGGGGCTTGCTTGCAGTTTTAGAGGTTTAGTCCATTATAGTCATGTTTGGGAACATGGCAACACACGGGCAGACATGAGAGGTAGCTGAGTTTTTCTTCTGGATCCAAATGCAGTGACTCACATCCTCCAACAAGGTAGCACCTCCCACTGCCTCTCAAGTCACTGGTACTCCCTAATGGCCAAACATTGAAATATATGAGCCTAAGGGGGACATTCTTACTTAAACTGCTATATTCCCTTAGTCCTATTCTCTCTTCCTTCTCCTTGTTAAAAGTGGGAAGGGGGTGAGAGAGACTGACACCAGGCCAGCAAGAGAGCTCAGTGAGTAAATGTGCTTGTAGCAGCTATTCCCAAAGTTGTACTCTGAAGGTACATGTGCACAGGCACACACACAATATAAATTTTTTAAAGCATCTGTGCATTTGAAGAAATGGTTAGGGGCCAGTGAGATTGAGATGGCTCAGCAGGTAAAAGCTACTGTGGGCAAGCCTGGAAACCTAAGTTGTTTGATCCCAGGAACTCAAATGGTGGAAGGAGAGAATCAACTTCAGTGTAACTGTTCTCCTTACACAAAGTACAATCAACAAATAATAAATATTCAAAAAAGAGTGTCTGTTTTAAATGTAAATTGGTAATGTTTTAGCTGTTGTAAAAGACTAACTAATAAAAAGACCAAGCAATAAGTTTGCATACCAAATCTCCTCTGTGGCTTCTTATGTCTCTGGCCTGCAGGTCTTGGAGAGAATTATGGGTCTGTTTGAATCTCTCTTTCCATCTATCCTTTTGGCTTTTTCTCAGGATACATGTGTTTGATCATAGATGGTTACCTGTGACTTTTTTTCCCTCATATTTCCCTTTGCCGCTTTTGCAGATTTTGCTGTGCCTTGTAAACTTTGCACGAATTATTTTAAGAGGCTATTTTTATTTTTGATTTCTCTGTCTGGCCATCCAAATTGCCATTTGAATGTCAAATACATTATTTCATAATATATTGAGACTGTTGATACTCCTCCCCCTATGTGAAAAGAGCCCCACTCTTTTCTAATGCTTGTTAGGGTCATACTTGGGTCTTGTTTACTTTGCAATTAGATATGTGATGAGCTTTCTACCATCCACTGTAGTTTTTGTTGGTGCTGTTTGTCATGTCTCCGCTAATATATAGACACATTAATGGATAAATAGGATACATTATTTGTATTTAAATTCTTTTTGTTTTGGCAATTTTTATTAATTTTTTCAAATACTTTGATCATATTCTTTTCCCTCCATCAACTTCTCCCACACCTTTCCCACCTCCCTACCCACTCAACTTTATGGTCTCTTTTCCCTTTCTCAAAACAAACAAACAAAACCCCTCAAATCTAAAACTCAAAACAAACAAACCAAAACCTAGTAAGATAAAAAGCAAAACAAAACAAAAAGCACACAAAAAGCTTGGAGTTTGTTTTGTGTTGGACAACTGAACCCGGGCTGGGCTTGCGACCTACCCTAAAGTCTGGTTGATATCACAGTGTCACTGTGGAGAATGCTGACTTTTCCTTTCCCTGAAGGTATCACTTGCTAATTATTTCTTGGTTAGTGGTGGAACTTTGCATCTACCTCTCGATCTCTGAGCCTTAAGGGGAGGGGTCTGATGAAGACACCCCATCTAGGGCTGAGTGCTTCAAAGTCCCTCACTGTCTGCTCATTGTCCAGTTATGAGTCCATGATAATTGCCGTCTACTGTGAAAAGAAGCTTCTGCGATGAGGACTGAATGATCTCTAGGTATAGCAGCATGTCATTGAGTCATCTGCTATATTCCTTTAGCAGCTTTCCAAATGCTTGTCGTCCTTTCACCATGTTCCTCCATGTTTCCTCATGTTCTGGTGACCCCAACCATACAATTATTTTCGTTGCTACTTCGTGTCTGTAATTTTGCTACTGCTGTGAATCCTAATGTAAATATTTGTTTTCCAATGGTTTTAGGTGACCCCCGTGAAAGGGTTGTTCAACCCCCAAAGGAGTCAAAACCCACAGGTTAAAAACCACTGCTTTGGTAAAATATAGTACTAGATTTTCTCCTAGGGCCCATGACCTATCTAGTCTCAGGCCCTTGGCCTCTTGAGCACTATCAAGTATGGATTCCATCTCATGGAGTGTGCCTTAATACAATTTAAAAAAAGGCGGTTTTACTCTTATAACATTGGTGCCACTATTGGACTTGTATATCTTGTAGGCAAGTTGGTTGCTGTTATAGGTGGCAGGGTTTGTACCTGGGTGATATTGATAGTTATTTGTCTTCTCCAGTAATGTGTAGAGTAACTCACTGTACAATGAATTCTAGTCAGTAGGGGTCAAACTTTTAGTTGGGTACAAGCTTAGTTTGTCCATGTTTAATGACATAAGTGTCATCTTCAGCCCTGGGGCCTTACCATCAGTAGCCTTGGCAAAGCCTGTGATGTTTAGGGTCAGGTCTATAGGACCCCCTTTGGCCAATGACTTAACAAGATGTAACCCATTCCTAGCACTGATATGTATTTCAGTTCTTAATGTAGGAGGTGACTTTTCTTTTATTCCAGCAGATGAAGATGTGGGACATTATCAGGAGAACAAGAAGGTGTACTGGAGACAGGCTGCTGAGTTTTGCATGGTGGTGCCAGGAACTTGTCCTTCATCTGATGTTGGTAAAGTTCTGAGCGTCAGTGCAGATGAAGTTTTCACCCGTATTCAGTCACTAATCTTGCTTCCTTCTCCACCATCCTTTGTCTGTCCTCCATATTCTGGTCCAAGTAGTGAGTACAGAATCACTTTCGGCTGAATTCCAACAAGTGCAGCTCCCATGCTTTTGGAGTGAATCCTGTGTTTGTGCTTGACAAAGATGGGTTTGACAAGCCTGAGTAGGTAGAGCAATAGATTTACAAAAATGATATATTCTTGACGCTGATTTTTAACCAGAAGTTGTCAGTCACCATCCAGTCTTTCCAAGAAGTGTGTCTCTGCTGTGTTTACAAAGAAAGTGAGCATTTTGGGGTGAGATTTAGAGGTAGTTCTCTTCAGAAGAATGGTTAGGCTCCTTATTGTTAAACCATCCCAGATTAAAGTAGTAGGAGATGGTGGGAATTTTCCTTCAAGCCTGGCTTGGAAGAGATGACTGCCATAGTCACTCTGCACTGTGTGTCACCTGGTGTGCAGTGGGTCCTTCGGGTAGTCTTGTCAGCCGTGAAAGACTGCTTCCTACCAGTGGTTTGCGTCTTCAATCTACTTTTTTCCCGGAATTCTCTTAAAGAAACATTCACTTTACTTAAGTTGTAGTAGCTGGGAATGAAGACTCAGAAACTGAGTCAGAAAGCATTCGGCCTGTGTTTCTTTTTAATTTCACTTTGATGATGAGGCAGAAATCTAGTTTACACTAACTGCTCTGTGAATGCCACCACACTTTCCTACTATTCTCTAGCGCTTTAAACACTGGGAAGCAGATGCCTCATTTCTTTTTGTTCACACGTACACGTCTAAACTCTGTTGTTTAAGTTAGAGGTAGTTTCCATAGCAGCAGGTGACTTTGCCCCTTAGCTTTTTCTTCCTGAAGCATTTAGCATAGGTCAGCCTGGAATGGCTGTGAGTTCTGGAAGGTGTCCTTGTAGGCCTTTGACTTCTTGGAGTTCAAGGTTATTGAGAAAGCTGGCATCTCCTGTGGTGGGGGTATGGGAGTAGGGAGGTGGGGGTGGAATTAGAATGTTCATATTTTGTGCTTCTCTGTTATTCCCATCTGGCACAGTGCCTAATATCTCCAGTGGGTCAGGGAAATTGCTTTCTGACTTTTAAGTACCTTTTCTAGTCTTTTATACAGCAGACCTGAGGGGAAAAATAGGGGTATAAACTTCACATGTGGTTTTGTGAGATCTGCTTATCTTAAACTGTGATGTGGTGACAATATGACATACCTACACTTGTCTTTTCCTTGATTACTGAGGCCTGCATTGTTCTAGAGAAACCTTACAGCTAAATGTGTGCTGTTAATGTTGGTTCAACTAGAATCTTGTGCTTATACTGAATAGTAATTCTATCCTGAAAAAATGTGTGATGGTCCAATGGAAGCCTTTCCTTTATAGGCAACCTAAGATGACTTTGACTCATGCAGGTACTTGAGGCTCGATGGAAAATCTTCCTCTTGGCGAGCAATGTAAGCCTACTTGGTTAGGTAGGTGAATGTTTGTTTACTTGCTGCCTTGATTTACCTTCATGACCATTTATCTGCCTTTTGTGACTCTTTGAGCTTCTGACAGGAAGACAAACTCAGGTAAGATGTGTGCTATAGGTATGGGCGTCTAGAAGCACTGGATACTAATTATCTGGCCTAGTTCAGTGCTTCTCAGAATACTTGCTGGAGGCAGTGTATCCCCCTTCTTAGACTGATGTTTTAGTCAAAAAAAAAAGGTAGTGAGGATGTTGCAGAGGAAAAAGAGAGATTGAGTAACAGTGGCAAACAGACTGGGAGTGGGCGGAACTACTGGGGATTTGTTAAGAGTTTATTGTGTACCCCGGGAGCGGTGGGCATGTGATGCAGAGGTAGGTGGGAACAGGTCTAGTTGGATGTCTCCCTGGGGAGCTGAGATATTGCTTTGTAGGCAGCACAGAGTCAGCAAAAGACTTGCGAAGGGATGTTTGTGGGATGCTGACTATTTTGGGGGAAGCTCTGTGTAGCTGGGGATTGGAAGGTGATTGCAGATGGGACAAGTGTGGAAGCAAAGAGTTGTTAGGAGCTTTCGATGAACTCCTGAGCCCAGTTTCAATTCTCATTTTTCCTGCTTTGTACCTGTGTACTTGCAATCCTCATTTATAGCTGGGTTTGGTATTACTGGCCTGAAATCTTAGTTCTTTGGGAGACTGAGGCAAGAGGATTATTAGTTCAAGGGTTGCCTAAGCTATAGTATGAGTTTAAGGGCAGCCTGTGCAACTTAAAATAGACCTTGTCTCAAAATAAAATATAAGAAGAGGGCTGGGGATACAGCTCACTCAGTACAACACATTCCCAGCAAGCACTAGGCCTAGCTTCCTTCTATATGACGCCCCTCACCACCATTATTTGTAAATTGAAGATTGTGTGAAATTTTATATTTAAATTATCTGGTGTAGAATAAGTAGTCAATAAATGATAACTTTTTCTTCCACTTTTCCCTGTTTTAGTCAAAAGATTTATTTAATTCTACAAAAGGCAGTCTCATTATTCTAACAACCTCTTTTTGTACCAAAATTATGCAAATTCTGTGGAGACCTCAGAATGCCTTATTTTTCTTTTATATTTTTTAAAAGATTTATTTATTTATTATGTATACAGTACTCTGTCTGTCTGTATGCCTGCTGGCCAGAAGAGGGCACCAGATCTCATTACAGA
>LOJH01000226.1:54977-71808 GCA_001685095.1 Ellobius talpinus | reverse complement strand
ACCTCTGGAAGAACAGTCAGTGCTCTTAACCTCTGAACCATCTCTCCAGCCCCCTTATTTTTCTTTTAATTAAACATCTCAAAACCATAGTTAATGCAGGCTTATAAAAATCATGTTTAAGTTTACGTTGGTTTGACAGTCATGATGGAAGAGACATGACGAGAGGAACTGAGTGACCTTGTGTACCTGGACCATTTCCCTGTGAATGGTCACCCCTCCAGTGCCATAGGAGGTGCACATTCAGTCTAGATTGTAGAGTGCTTTCATGGTTAGAGGGACTTCCTTGCTATGTCTCTACTTCCAAGTGGAAGGAGAGGATGGTTGGCTCATCCTTGAAGTCCTTATTGTGAAAGAAGTGGAGTGGGTGGTGGATTCTGAGTGCTAAAGTTCTAAGTGGCTGAGCAGTTGAGAGTGAAAAGACCAAGGTGGGAAGGAGGGTAGCCAAGTGTGCTTTCTTTTTCTTTTTTTAAAGGGGGGGAAGAGGGCATGTAGTTTTAAAAGTAAGTTAAATTAAAATATATAAGGGCCGTACTTCAGATGTGAAACGCTTGGACTATAGGCACCCTATATTTTTAAATATAATGTTTGGAGATCTGGGGTTAAAAATTGCAGCAATTTCAGTAAAAATTCCCATCTTTCTTAGTCACCGTTTGTGACTGTGCTAAATGTAGTTTAACATAGCATCTGCTTCAGAGGCCCAGGACAGGAGATGATAGTCAGAATTAGGAAAAGTACTTTCTGTCTACAGTGCTCCTATTTCATAGGAGATTCTTCTAAAATTCTTCAATCTTATTGTCCATATAGATGTTGGGTGGTCCGGAAGGGATTATCCAAGCCTTTACCTGAAAGACTGACAAATTTTCTACGATAGCACTTGAGAAAAGCATTTTCCTTTGTCTAATGATAATAACAACCTCTCATACTCATTAAGCACTTTAGTTTGTAAAGTGCTCTGACATATTATCCACTTAATATTTGTACATAAAAAAGCTTTTAAAGAAAGTTGGTCCCTTTTTATCCCCCGTCTCCCAGAATACAGATGACTCAAGGGCTAAATGTGTTCATGGCTTGAGTCTCTGGAAAATTTTCCTAGGTTCAAGGAGCCTCCGATTACGTCTCTATCTTCTTTCACTCCTTGGACTCACCTGGATTAGTCCTGTTCTCAGTAGCTTTTGGAACTATGTTTGTGTATAATTACACAGGAGATGTGCACATAGAGACTTAGGCCTTTGCCCCACTGTTAAGTTCTAACTCGACCCTGTGAACGTGTAGAGACTTATGGATGTGAAGATGGCATGGGAAGTAAAAAGCCCACAGAAGTTGAGTGGAGAATCTTTGCTCTATAACACCTGTGTGATGTGACTCGCCCCAAAGAACATCAAAAAACATATTTAAATTACAATTTATAACAGTAGCAAAACTGTAGTTATGAAGTAGCAATGAAAATGATTTTATGACTGGGGGTCACCACAACGTAAAGAACGGTATTCAAGGGTTGCAGCATTAGGAAGGTTGAGAATCATTGCTCCATGAGATGGCAGGGGATATTGACTGGGCACTGAAGCACCTTGTCTTGTTTGCCTGTTAAGAGGGATGTCTGGACCCGTGTGAGTGGTGGGATCAGTAAAGTGTGAGGCAAAGAAGTGTCCGCCTGTTTTGTGGTGTGTAACCTTAGCCTCTTTTGAGCTTTAAACACTTGTGTGCATTCTTAGGCAGCAGATTAACTAGAAATGTCTTTGGGATGCTCTTCCTCCATATTCTCCTCTCATTGGAATTACAAATAAAAATAAAAATACTAATTGAATGCAAATTTTTGAAATGTAGTAAATAGCTGAACTTTTAAGAACCATAGCAAGTCACAGATGTACTTTTTTCACCCCTAGCTGGGAAGTAGGTTTTACAGAAATCTGTCATTAGGGGAGAGAGCAACAGAGCTGGGCCAAAGGAAATAAATAACTTTCTTGGTGTGAATCTTGTTTTTGAAGATGCCCCAACTTACCTTGCTAAGTTGTTCCTAGCTGTGTGTCTAAACTGAATGGATTTACCCCTTGGGACTTCGCACAATTTAAAAGCAAAGTGTTCTATAAGTAAATATCAGAGTCAAAGGCCATGGATCGCCATGGACAAGGAAGCGGAGGACATTGCTCTGCTCGCCACGATGCCTTGATGCAGATTTCTCAGTTTTCAGTTTCTTTAAAGTCCTACAGAAGTATTTGTAACCTTGCAGCACTACTAAGAAAATAACATATAACTTGTTCAATCAGTTGACATTTCAGATGCCTTTATTTTGTTATAAACTGTTTGGGCTGGGTTACACACTAACTATAGCTTTTTTTCCCCCTAAGTCTTTTTAAAATGATAGTGGAAAGTAAAATGTTACCTCAAGTGGCCAGATGGAGAACTGTGGTCCTTTCTAACAGTTGAATTAAAAAGTGGTATTTCTGTACATAAGCCTTCCTTGTCTTTTATATTCCCTTTAAGATTAAGTATTCCTCCTGTTCTGGAGCTCAATTATGACAGAGCATTTCAGTGTCTCTATCTTACAGACGAACTATGTTTTTAGCCTACCTTATGAAAACACTCAACTACTGGGATTAATTTGAGGATTTCCAATCAGTCTTTCACAACGTGTTCTACCCTAAGGGAGTTCCTGATAGCTGTGATTTCTGTAGAAGAATGTGAAGTTAATCCAATTTCTGTGCTGATTACTATGTGAACTGTCTTAATTTAGCAGTTCACATCTATCTGCCTATATGAAACAAGTCTGCTACAGAAATGGAAGGCGAAATTGACTTTATTCTCATTATACTCATGTTCTCTTTTAGGTTCTGCAGCCAAATAATGGCTTGGCAATTAATTAGGCCCACTGAGGTTGGGATGAAAGAACGACATGGCAATGATTCATCCCCAGAAGTTAATGGTTTAGTATATTCCGTGCTTTAACCATGACATAGTTAAGCCTTGACTTCATTTCACTATCCCACAGCAGGGCAAATGGCCCTGTTGAAGAGTGTGCTTCAACTTCAGAAAATGGTGTTTTTAATTTTTAAACTTGTGGGGGAAAGCTGGGATTTTTCTTGTTTTTCATTCTGGATTGATTAAAATGAGCTCATAATACACATCAACTTTTTTTTTGGTAGGGGTGGGGGAATGGTGGTGCTTTAAAATTAGGCCTCACAAAAGTAGCCCAGGATGCTTTCATACTCATCCTGGTCCTTATGCTTAGCCAGGAGAGCTGAGGTTGCAGGTGTGTGCAGCCATGCTGAATAGCTTTAGTTAAACCTTTAAAATTAAATGATTGCTGATTTTACATTTGCTATTAAATGGATTGAATACTGAATTCTTTTTTTTTTGAAGAATTCACTGTAAAGAATACTTGCAGAGAATAGCTTGATTTAATACACAGTTTTTATGCTGGGTTCCTTGAGACGCTTTCCCTTTAAGGTCCTGTTCTTTTTATAGAAACCTTTCCTTTGTTTATTCTTTTTGTATTCTTCGCCCCTAGCATGTAATAAATGTTTTGTTTTGGTTTTTTTGATGGCGTATTTAAACAGTTTGCTGATATAATTTAAGTGTAGCCCTTGAGTGATATACTTTCTCCTAAGCATCTCCAGGATCTGAGGTCTGATGGTTCTCCCCTGACAGCACCTTGGTCAGAGTCACTGTCATCCTTATGTGCCTGGGTTATTGTGGCAGCTCCTTGCCTGGCCTAACTGCTTCCAGACTTGCTGAGTCCTCCTGTTCTCCCACACAGTTATTTTCACAGGAGCCTCATGCTGCTCTTTGGCTCGAAACCTTTTTTGTGGTTTCTTTTCTTCTAATACCCTTCCAGACCCTATGTAGTCTGGCCTCATCGCCTCTTTGGTCTCTCACTCTCGTGTTGATCCTTTCTTCCTGTGCTACACAGCAGCCTAACTTTAACTTGCCCGGACTATTTTTCTTGGTAGTCTAGTGGGAACGACAATGATTTTCTGTTACATCCTGAACTGCTGTGACATAACAAGCAGCAGAGCACGACACACATCGCTGCTGGACAGCGCTGTAAGGAGGAGGTCCATTCAAAGTCAATCTGAGACAGCCAAGGTGAAGTGCCCTCTGGAGGCTTTGGGGAAAATGTCTCCTCATCTGCTCTTCTTGCTAGAGGCTGACTGTGAGGTCCTTGTGATGTGGTGACTTCTGGACAGTGTGACTTTCCCATGCCCTGCTTTGACTTGTAAGAATCATTGCTAATCCTCTGCTCCCACCTGGATGATGTAGGACAATATAGTGTTTATAAGATCACTTGGTTAGCCACCTTCATTCCAGTTTGTTGTGTAACAAGACATAGTTTCAGACTAAGGGAAGAGAAGGACTTCTGGAGAGACTTTATTCTCCCCATGCAGTGACCAGGTCACTTCTCTTTTTAACCTTGTTCTTCTCAGTGAGACCTGCTGATTGTTATTGGAAAATAGCACCGTTATCTCCACATTCTTAGTCTGCTTCCTCTGCTCTGCATTCTTAGTAATTTCAACACATGCATTTTCTGTCTAATATACCACTTTCCTATATGTGTTTCTTCTTGTTTTGCTGTCCACATCTCCCACGTATGTGTACCCTGCTACTGCCTTTTTGCATTCAGTTCAAGTATGTAAAGCTTCCCTCAGATCCTAGGAGGCACATGAAGATGTTTGTTGAATGGTTGAGCAGGATGGGAATGGTGAGCAGATCTTTTTAATTGGATCATTATTTTCCCATTGACTAACATGATTGACTGTAATAAGCTTAGAACAAAGGGAAGGATTTGGGGCCCTGTACTCATCTTAAGCCACAAACCTCAAAGCCTTTAATCCTGCCAGCTCTGGAACCTCAAACCTACAGACTGACATCAAGAGAGACTTGTTCATGTGTAGATGCTGGAAAGGCCAAGAGACAGGATTAGCAGCTATGGAAAGTTTCTTGCGGAATTCCTGCAGCTAGCTGGTCTTTTGTTAACCTCAAGGCCAAATATGTGAGTCTGAGGTGGAAGAATTCATGGAGCTGATGAGAGAAAGTGGCATGAGGTTGGGGAGGGAGTTGATGAAAGGTTTATGATCCTGAGGGTTCTGTGAAACAAAGAGCTTTATAGAGAATGTACTAACTGTTCATTCTTGTAACTCCTGGGTTATCTGATTTCAAAGCTTGAATATTATCGTTTACTTCAGTAAACCCAGCAGTGTATCATGAGCATGTCATTATAATGGCTTCAATGAGGGATGCTAAAGCATTCACTGCGGGCTCGGTGACCCACAGGCAGGTTAACCCCATCTGTCCTCAGGCTTCTTATTCTGCTCCCATCCTGTATGTATGTCACTGCTTACTTTGAGTTCCCCTGTGTTACCCTGAGTTCACTAGAGAAGGGTGTTTGATCAGGATTCTACTGCCCCCTAGCTTTATTTTTTAAACTTTAGAGACAGATGCCTTCCTTTCACCTTGTAACTTGGACTTGGTGTCTTATGTAGAAGGAAGACAGACACTACACTGATTTTACCTTGGTGGTGTGCACTTGGAGGTATTCATCCCAAGTGAGTATGGTGTTCAAGGTCATTGTATCCAAACTGACTGTTTTAGTCTAAGAGTTGCTTGTTCTTGCCTATAGCCATGACTCTTCTTACATCATTGGTATTTGCCTGGTGTTCTTATCAGTATCAAATTAAAGCCATTTAAGACCCATGACTTAAGAATAATGCTTTCTGAATTCCTCTGCATCAAAATCTATTTTCTGTTTGCATTTACTCTTGCCTTTTGACCATTTTGCTAAGTGATCCTTAAACCTCAGAAGGTTTGTCTCCATAACTGTACCAAATAAAGGTATGGAACTTACCTGTGCAGTGTTTCAGGATTTGTTTTGACTTTTGTATTTTATAGTTCGCAAATTAAAGTGGCCCGTTCTTGAGGTCAAAATCACACAGCTGATCACTTCAAAGATAAATGGTTACATTTACTGAACCATGTAACAGGAATTTCGATTTCAGTGGGTGAGGGTGGCTGGTGGAATGTGCCCAAAATGGAAAGTATGCTTTTGTTCTGATGTTTATTGTGAAATACTTTAGGTGGGACAGAGAAACAAGCTGTTGAGTTTTCACATATTGCGGACAGTGTGCTTCACCTTTTCAGTCCCCGATTTTTGAAGAAATTGCTCATACTCTTGTTCCTTGTACAGATCCCTAGAGGGAGGGAGGTGATTTCAGAGGATAATCATCAGCAAAATGAGAGATGAAGGCACTGGGCTTGTCTGAGGGACAAGAAGGGCTCAGATTTCCAAGGCTGGCAAAAGGAAAGGATGCAGAGTGTTTACATCAGATACCTAGTGCTTGGTTTGCCAGGCAGAAGGCAGCTGTTGGTGGTGTAGGAAAAGCTTCCTGGAGAAGTTAGTATGAATTAGCATGGGGAAGGGCCTTTGGAGAGGCTGTGAATAACTTAGGCTCTGCAGAGGAAGTATGAGCCCACATTTGTTTTCCTTCACTCCCCTCCCACTTAATACAGTGGTAGTTAGCAAACCCTGGGACTTCGCTAATGATAGACCAGTGCTGTACCAGTGAAGCAAATTCCCACCCAGCCTGGGAACTGGTCTCAGGAGGCTAAACAGCAATGGAGTGGATTGTTAGGGCAGACTGAGCCAGTCTCACTAGCAGCTTTGGAATGGTCATCTCAGCGCACGGCTGGTCTCTATATTGGGTAGCATTCAGGCTTTGGAATCCTTTTTCCTAGCTTGGTCATAACACCAGGTGAACTTAATGAGAATTCTCAGGATACTTTAAAGGTATTTTTGACTAGAGTCTGTCCTGCATGGTGACTGTCTGGAAGAGGTTTTTAAAATAGCAAGGAAGCTGATTACCTCAGTTTTCAGAATGTTTTTGTTGTTCTGTTTTTAAACTAGGGAGTTTAGAAAATGGAGACTTTTCAAGTTTTCATATGTGGTTGGGAAACTCTTGGGCCAGTTTCGAATATTCTTACTGTTGCATGATGGGAGAAATAAATAGTTTTGATCTCAGATTTCCACCATTGAAAGAACCTGTAGATGCTGAAGTACACAGTAATGTTAGCATGAAGTACGTGTAATTGAAAAAAACAAAGGGGAGGGGTAATCAAACATGCGGAGATCTTTACTGCCTGTTGTATTATACAACCATGGAAAGATAAAGGCTACCTTCCTCCCTTCCCCTGTGAGAGCCATACTGTTCCTCACCATTATCTCTTGTAGCTCAGTGCAGGTATAGAATATTCTAGATTAATTTATGAAAGTGTCTTTTCATAAGTTATTGTGCTGAGAATAACAGGATGAAAAGCAGTCTTGAATTGGCACAATTGATGTCTAAATTAAGAGGTGAACATATATGAAACATTTTTCTAAGCCTTAAAATTAATGGCTCCGTTTCACTGGAATGTGGCCTTTTTTTTTCCTTTCCAACACGCCTCAGAGCCAGTGGGTTCTATAAATAGTGCACAGCCGGGTTGTCTGTGGTAGATTGAGTGGAGCAGAATCACCTGTCCTTAAGTGAAGGGGAAGTAGCTTTACATTTTTAGTAACTGAATTGTTGGCCAGCATAAAGGTAAGGGCCATGTGAGCAGCTTATTTATAACTTCCCATAAAGGTGTGTGTCTGCTTCAAGCGGAGAGACTGTCTGGGTGCTGGGGATGTAAAAGCGCAGTGGAATCACTTTCCGTCAGCATCCTTCCCAGCTTATTCGCTTCAATAGAGACAGTTTGCCATCCCTGGGGCCTTGCAAAGGAGGGGTGTCAATAGATCAGCTTGTTAGTGTAGTCATCTATGGAATATAGGGGATAAGGCCGTTAAGTCTGATTTTACGCGTGATTTTAGACAAGTAGGAATATATGGATATTAAATCCTGAATGTATCCTGGACATACATTTTGTCTTGTTTTAACCTGTTGGGTGTGGTCGTCCTGCTCCATAGTTGGGCTCTTGTCAAACTATTTCATGTATATAAAACATTTTATCTCAGGTAAAATTAAGAACACAGAGCCAGACTGAATTTCCTGGCTACAGTGGGAGAAAGGACAGCAAAGCATTTTCATGCATCTGTGGAGGAGTCTTTAAGTCCTTTTGTAGATGCCAGAGACCACTCCATGCTTAGATTTCCTGTGGATCATGTACAGCCAGGCTTTTACCTCTGAAGTTGAAAACTGGAATTTACTAAAATGTAAGGGGATTGTTTTTCAGCCTTCCTTTTGTTCCTTATTGTTTCTGAGCCTGAGTTTTTCGATTGCTATATGTTGGTCATTTCTATAGCTAAAAAGTAAACTTTGGCTTTTGGGTCACTATCACAGCTCTGATTAGTTTCAGGGCCAGTTGAAGAAAGGGACAAGCAGTTCAGTGATGCTGTTGAGGCCTCGTGGCAGCACTCATTCTAAAGCATGCTGGGTTCACAATTTATGTGTCATAAAATGTTCACTTGATTTTGTTCAAGGACAAAGCTGATATCCTATGCAATCATTACTCTAAAAATACTATTTATTGGTCCAATTATTGCAATTGAAAGATGCTGCTTCACTCCTGTTTATGTGAGCTCTTTTTGGTGAAGCTGGTAGAGACTGTTTTCACTCTAGTGTCAGAATACTCACAGGGGGGGTTTGATTCCCTTTTAATTTGAAGTCCCAGGATTAAGGATCATTTGTAGTATAATGTAACAGTGTGGGCAAATACTGCTTCACTTAACGCCCCTTTGATATTTAGGAGAGAGAGTGCTTTTATACACAGCAATCCGTTATGAATCGCTTGACTGCTCTTCTCACTAAACTTCCATTTCCTTTTCCTCCCTTCTCCCACATCCATAAGAGAGGCCTGCATGTAGTATTTTCATTTTATTTCATTTAAAACCATTTTTTTGAGATGGAATTTAAGGTAGTTTTTGAAGATAGGTGCCAAGATAGCTAGTTAATATTGTTTTAAAGTCAGGCTTTTAATTACAAATACTTACATTTATGCAAAATAAACCCCTACATGTTAAATTTGGAAAGATTAGATTGGAATTGCCTCAAATTCAATTAAGCCCCACTGCATGGACGTGCTGGGAATATGAAGACAATCACTGTAAATTTGCGCAAGCTGACATGTTGCATTACCTTGCTCGACTCTAACGTATGGTACTTTTTGTGTCCATATTGCAGACGGCAACTCCAAACTAACATGGCAGTCAGACTGTGTGATGTGGCTTCTCTGCTTAGAAGCGGTTCGTGGGCAGCAGAGCCTTGGACCGGGGTCTGTGGGATTTTACTTAAATTCTGTAGGCTACTTTTTTTTTAGCATGTTGCAGAAGTGCCGAGGCCATACCAAACACTTGAACCTTTAATTTGGCGTACTAATCATTCTTACCTACAATGGTATGGCCATCATTAAGAATTTAAAAGCACATTGCAATTTTTAACCATGGTGGTATATGTAGAACAGAAACGTGCTGTTATATGTAACTTAAATAATCAAAATTAGGATTTAGTGCAGACTCAAAAGAGTGACATGCTTTGTGAAAACAAAAACAAAAGTTTTGGTATGGTCTGAATACTAAGTTACCGTAATTCTTTACATCCTGTTTACTATGTATTTTTTTGGTTACTACATTTTGAAGTTATTTACAATTCTTGATGCAAAAAAAAATTTTGAAATTGTAAATCTGGCTGAAAACTATTTGCCCAGTGACTGCTGAAAGACTGCATTCTGTGAACAGTTGTGTTGAGCCTATCAATGGAATATGCATTATTTGGAAAATATAGCACATTAGTATCATTTTATTCCGAGCAGATGGCCCTATAGCAGAGAGATGCTGTGATTTTCGGTGCACACAGCCTCCCGCAGCTGTTCACTTGAGTGCTGGCTTAGGAGCTCATTCTTGCCACCTGAACATGGAAATAAATGTGCAATTAAAGTGAAAGTGTTTGTCGTCCTCCTTGCACCCTGCTAATTCCAGTCAATGAACGTTTATGCCTCACACGACATCCCAATGGGCTCTAGTCTGGATCTCACATTTGGGGCTCTTGTACTTTGTGCACGTACCCTTACTTTTGACTGGTGGTTTATTTTAATAGATCTTGGCTACTTTCCTCCTGTAGTTCATTGTTTTTATAGTTGCTGGGCAAAGGTAGCTCTATGAGAATTTGGCTGTGAAAGAGTAATTCACAACTCATCCAGGAACTGGAGCAGTCACACTTTGACTAGAAAATCTGGAGCCTCCCTTCTCATTTTCAAGTAATTTGTCAATTATAATATCTTGAAATATTGTTGATTTTTTTCTACAGAAATCTAAAGAAATCTAAAGATTTGTTTATGACCCTTTACTTTCTTAAGTATTCACTCAGAATACTTCACCTGAGAAAAGTTATTTAAATCTTGAGGGGGGGAAGTTTGTTTGTTTTTTTTTTTGGAAAAGAAGTTATTTACAGATTGTTTATTTCCTAACTCCTCTGGCTTGAGTCTGTTTTTATCCTGACAGTGGTGATTCCTGTCCCTCACCATTCTGGATCTGGTCATTTGGCCTGTCCGTCTGGTGCTGCTTTCTTATGTAAACATCTCTTTGCAATAGAGATTTTATATCTGTCGATGTATCCTTTTATTTTTCTTAGGCGATTTGAATTTGAAAAGGCATTTTCCCGGTTTCTTTATTATCAGCCATCTTTCCCTTCTACTTTGCTTTTTTTCCCCTTTTATCAAATTCTTTGCCTTCCTATGTGAAAGCCTGCCAAAGCTAGCCTGCTCTCCCTCAGTTGCCAGCTTGGAGCAGTTCTTTGGGAAGCTGAGGTGCTTTGGATGAGACAGAGTGTAACCTTTTCATTGATGCTTTGAGATTTGGTTTCCCCCCATAGTCTTGGCTGTCCAGAGTTGGACAGTTATTAGAACATGCTTTTGGAAAATTTGGGGGTTGTGGTTTGTGACTCCTTTGTTCAAAGACCATCAGATTGGTTTTAGGAAACTACTTCTAAAATTATATAATAAATGGTTTTTAGAGAAGTTGGAACTTTTGAGGAAATTTCCCCCTACCCTGCTGTTCATATGCTGGTTGATTTCTGGACACCTTAATCCTTGCATTTTCCACAGCCTTGGGCTGGCCTGTTTGGAGAAGTTGGTGTATTTATATTGTTGATTTGGTGAGCTGGATATGCATTTTTGGTCTTAAAATTAGAGTCAAGGTAAAATATTATCCTGAATTGTTTGTGGATTCTGTTTTGATGCTATAGATCAGTTACTTGTTGGTGGTGATCAGCTGCCAAATTGACAAGAATGGCCGAATAGTCTGCAAGTGTGGACAAAATATTCATAGTTTTACTCCCAAGTTAACCTACCCTTTCACTCCTGAACATATAACATCTATTTTTTTCTTTCTTACCATTGATAGAGGTACAAAATAATGTTAATCAAAAAAGCATTTCAGTATGTAACCAAAACAGTACATGTTGACAAATTTTATTTTTGAAAGTACCTTTCTCCTTGATTTTTGTTAATGGATGCCTGTCAGTCTTAGATAATTGACTCTTACGAACTGAAGAATCCTCTTCAGAGTTACTATGTCATTTTTTTCATTTGTTTTGGCAGCATGTTAAGCATTTTTATTTTTTAGAATGACTTTTAGTTAGGACGCAGTTCTGCACCCTTTGGTATTAAATTGCTTCCTCTGTGGACACCGCAGGTGAGTTGAGGGTATATGACAAGACCCACGATATCAGTCTAGAAGATGTTTAAAATTTAAATTGTGCTTATGTGCATGTATGGAATATGTATGTGGAAGTATAATTGTAGTTTTAAATTGAATAGCTTAATATGAAATACAATTAGTGTAGGTGTTGCACTTTTTGTTGAAGCTTTATTGTAACCTCTGCAGAACGACTTGTGTTTAGTGACAAGTGTTTAACTCTTGGGTGGAATCTCTAATAGCCTGTGGAATATGAGTTCTGACATTTCTTATTTTCTCTGTTTTTAGCAGGTAATTGCTGCCATGGAAACACAACTGTCTAATGGGCCAACTTGCAATAACACAGCCAATGGTCCAACCACGGTAAACAACAACTGCTCCTCACCAGTTGACTCCGGGAACACGGAGGACAGCAAGACCAACCTAATAGTCAACTACCTTCCTCAGAACATGACCCAGGAGGAACTCAAGAGTCTTTTCGGGAGCATTGGTGAGATAGAGTCCTGTAAGCTTGTAAGAGACAAAATAACAGGTATGCAATTTCATGGAGACTATTGACATTTAAAGAACCATGGGTCAGGATATTGAGAAAAAATACCTTTGTATTAATCATTCCATGCTGAACCTTTCCATAGCTAGATTTTCTGTTACTGTGTAAGCAATTTGAAACTAGTTTGAAGAGTCTCTTTTAAATCATAAAATGCTTTTGGGGGCTGTCTCTGACTTTTTTTTACTTGCTGTTTTTTAAAGACAAGGTCTCACTCTATAGCACAGGTGGGCCTGCGCTCACTGTGTAGTCCATGCTGGCTTTGAATTCATGGCAGTGCCACTTTAGCCTACTGAGTGCTGAGACTGCAAGTGTGAGCCACCATGCCTAGAGAGCAGTATGAATTTATTGGACTTTGAATATATTCTAGGATTAAAGGACAGTGCTTTTGGAAAATGTGTGTGTGATAGCAACATTCAGGTTAACCTTTGCTTCTTCAGTACCCTGAGCTTGTTGTATAACTGAGCATTTCAACAGTGAGCTGTAAGGAGAATATTTTGTTTTAGAAGGGGGAGAGGGCTTACAGTAGTCTTTCGTTAAGTTGCTTTGGTCTTATGCTTACATTATGTATGATAAAGTACTGTCTAAACAATTGTATTAATAGAATTAGAGAATAATGGAACTTTATGTTATATTCCTTAATAAGAAAAGAATATGTGGCATATTTATTTTATTGTAAAGATGAAGAGAAAAGGGTGAGAAATTGGGCCAAAATAATGGCCCATTTGGCCGAATTTGAGTACTTGGTATTTGAAAAATCTTAGTATGCTTTTTTCTTTTAAATGTGTAAATTTTTATTTAAGCTCAAGCCTATTTAATAAGCATGTTTTTAGGACAGGAGTTAATGTTTCCTACTAGAATTCTTTTAAAATGCTAAAACCATTTACATGAATGTAGACATTTGACATGAAGTGTAGATAGACCTTGCTTGTCCTAGAACTTGCTCTGTAGACCAGGTTGCCATACTGACCTTGAACTCAGAGAGATCCATCTGCCTCTGCCTCTGAAGTGCTGGGATTAAAGGTGTGTGCCACCACCTCGTGGCCGAACTAAGTATTTGGATTGAATAAATGTTTCTTAAGAGGTGTGAAGAATGGGGCCAGAGTCTGACTGCTCAAATGGTAACATAACTGTGGACAAGTTAGTTCCTGGCTTCGCCTCTGGTTAACTGAAGTTGAAGGAAGCAACCATACCGGGTCACTTAGGACTTTGAGCAGCTCTGTGATTGAGGCCCTGACACTCATTTTTTAAAGATCTCGTAAGTACCTGGAGCCAATGTCTGTGTTTGAGCCTCACTGCTCTGTTTCCTGAGACTACAGATTGAAGGCCTAAAATCTGTTCCCATCAGATTAAAAAGAAATCCATTGCCTCCAATAGGTACTGAAAGATTTTGTCCTAAGCTAATTATGTTGTCTCTGTGTTCAACCATATTGTCAGGAATTCCTCCTTGCTGAAAACTCCAATGGATCTCATTTTCCTTCAGTCCTTTGTCTCTGTGTTGGGGAGGATCGCATAATGGGGATTGAACCAATATCTCCACACACACACTGTAGACAACTTTCTGTCACTGAGCTACATTCCTGGCCATTTTCAAGTTTCATTTGCAAACTGAGGACGAACAGTCTATCAAATTAATAGAGTTTGAGAATTTGGGAAAAGAAAACAATTCTGTCCCCTATAGATTTTATCTTTAATGTTTTTAATACAACTTTTATTTTTCGCTTGTGGATTTTTTTTAGGCTACTCGAAATAAGTAGTAAAGTATGATAAATGGCGTGCAGGCTATAACATCAATTTCTGTGGTTTCCTGTTCGATTGCTCAGTGGCAACCCTACCATTATAGGATCAAGATGGTTGAATAGTGTGTAAAATCACATTTCTTTTTTTTATAATACTGGGAGTGGTAAGTGAAAATATTAAATAACTCATCCCTCTTTCGTATTAGACATTTGCCACAGAAAGCATCTTAGGGGATTTTCCACGCCTTATCCCTGGGCAGACTTGAATCATCTTATTCTTCCATAAAACCTTTGCAGGGTGTAATGGGGTAAATTTGAGTTTTCAGTCTTCATATCTGTTCACTCTTTGGCTTCAGTGTGGGGGCAGTGGTGACAGAAACATGGCTTACCTCAAGCACACAGTTAGATGTTGAAGTGAAAGTGGCTCTCGATGTCCCTTTGCTTCACCATCTTTACAGTTATGGAGATTTCCAGGGTAGTATAATTTTTTATAAAATATCAGGTAAGCTCATGAACTCATGGTGCACACAACCAGTGTACACCCAGGCTAGACCAAAATCAGCATGGAGGAGGGAGCTGGGCACACAGTCCCACCCCAGACTGTGGAGTGATTTGCAATTGTTAGCTGCTGAGAAAATAAGGGTTTTCCCTAAGAGTGTAGCCCCTGGTAAGTTGACTATACTCCAGTAGAAGACCATACATGTAAGAATATTTTGGGCAAAACCTATTGGTCTTAAAGGGTTTAAGAAAAGAAAAAGGGTACAAAATTGGGTGAATAGAAAAGGCAGGGGGTGGATCTGGGAAGACTTAGTGGAGTGATGATATTGGAAATGTAGTGTGTGAAACTTGAAACTCTTAAAGAACTAATAAAAACATAGCATAGGAACTAGGTGTGGTGCTCACTCCTTTAATCCCAGCATTTAGGATGCAGAGACAGGCAGATCTCTTAGTTGAACACCAGCCTGGTCTACAGAATGAATTCCAGGACAGCCAGATCTATACAGAGAATCCATGTCTCAAACTTGCCCCTCCCCAAAAATAATAAAAAAATTAAATCAGAAGGCCTAAAATATTTTAGTATTGGATAAAATTAACATTTGTAGGCAGACATAGACATCACTCTTTACATTTGAATTTTAAATTTCCATTGGAAGTTTTTCTAATGAAGTCACTGAGAAGATAAGGAAAGCAGTTATTCAGAGAGCAAGTAGCAGGCCCAGGGACTCCCGCAGTGGGCGTCACAGTCACACTGTACTTTTCCCTTTCCTTTCCTTTGAGATAGTTTCTTGCTACGGTGCCCAGGCTGTTCTGGAACTGACCATCATCCTGCCTCAGCTTCCCAGTGCTGGGGATTACAGGTATGTGGTGCAGATAAAGCCTTTAAAGGCTACAAAAGCTCTCAGAATTATTTAAGCGTGTATCAGACAGTGTAGTCTGAGGTTCTTGCCCCTTGGGGTTTGATCGGTGATGGTGTGTGTGTTCCTATGATGAGCACAGTGGTAGGGAAGTGTAAGAAGCCAGTGCTCGGAAAGACTAGATGTAAAGCAAACCAAATCCCCAGGGACCCAGAGACTTTGCAGGTGCTGATAGGTAGGAATATCAACTGTTAGGTATAACCCCTTGAGTGGTAACCAAAGGTTGTTTCCTCCCCTTTAGGGAGAATTCTTAACTTCCCGGGAACTTTAAAACTGTCTACCAGAACACTGTGATTTTCAAACATTTTTATAGTGAGATTCTCCCTTCCTTTAAAAAAGTAAAATGCAATCTTAACTCCTCAGGATTGAAATAGATAAATGGTATTATTTTATTAGTCTAATAATAGTCTAATAATAGTCGAATTTAATAG
The DNA here is from genome assembly GCA_001685095.1 of Ellobius talpinus. Taxonomy (NCBI): domain Eukaryota; kingdom Metazoa; phylum Chordata; class Mammalia; order Rodentia; family Cricetidae; genus Ellobius; species Ellobius talpinus. The sequence goes on along the minus strand of LOJH01000226.1, from coordinate 56,020 downwards.
CGTTTGTTTGCTGGGTTGAAGTCAGTCATGGCAGACACAGGCTGTTTTGATGAAGGTTAATTTGAAAATACAGCTCTGTATGTCAGTTATTATTTGTGGCCCATAGAATGTTATCAAGAATTCAGAGACAAGTAGTTGACAACAGCAGGGGTGGACAGGCAGGTGGGTGGGCGGTAAATTAAAAAAAAAATCCAAAGCAGCCATTCTGAGCTCTTGTGCTATTTAATCATAAGGGTAGCGGCAAAACTGCGTGTCTTCCCAGGTCTGAAGCCTGGGATAAGCACTTTGTAGGAACTTATCTATCCTGCATATATATGTGTATATATATGTATATATGTATATATATGTATATATATGGCTAAATTTATAAAGTAACATTAGTATCAAGTTTATGGAACTATGATGAAAATTCGAATCACCTCTAACTAGTAAAATATACCATAGAAGCTTGTGGATTTTTCATTAGACATACGTTTTTCCTTTGTAAAGGTTATGACTAGTCAGTCATCTGAAAGTATGATATTAACATTATAGAAACTTGTCCCAAAGGTTTTGGTAAAGGCTTACGAGTTTATTCCAGACTTATTTTTGTTGTGTTACTCAAATTGGGTATTTATGTGGGGGGGGAGGGCAAATATATGCACACACACGTTTGCACAAGCAGGCTCTTGAATATGCGTGAAGGTCAGCAGTACATCCAAATTGTTCTTCACATTGTTACCTTGAGATTGGTTCTCATTAGACTGGAAACTTGTCCATTAGCCTTGGTGGGCTAAATACGGAACTCTCAGGATCTACCTGTCATTTAATGGTGTTTGGCCATGCCAGGTTTTTTGTTGTTGTTGTTGTTTGTTTGGACTTTTTTGTTGTTGTTTTTGTTTTAACATGGGTGCTGGGGAATTTGAACTCAAGTCCAAATCTTGAAGAACAGGTACTCTTGCCCATTGAACTATCTCTCCAGCCAGTTTTAAAATATTGGTTTTTGAATTTCTCTCTCTCTCTCTCTCTGTATGTATGTATGTATGTATGTATGTATGTATGTA
>LOJH01000226.1:21125-53292 GCA_001685095.1 Ellobius talpinus | reverse complement strand
ATTATTATTATTATTATTATTATTATTATTATTATTATTATTATTATTAATTGTGCTGCGAGCCTTTATTTTCTTAAACTTTGTTAAAATTCTGAATTGGCTGGGCCTTTTGTCATTACTGTTGGACTATTTCCCTGAATATTCCTGAACGGGAGACTTGATCACTGAACTCGGAGCTGTGCTCCAGAGCTTGTCAGTTTCATTTGAGCTCCTTTAAAGCTAATTGACTTTCACCTGAGCACGCTGCATGCCCCTGCATTCTGTTGTGGAAACCCTTCTGTGAAAAGGTCAGCTTGAACAAATATTTCCTGGCATTTTATTTGTGAATGTCATTTGGCTTGTTAGTTCTATATACCATGACTTAATTTCTACTTTTTTACTTCTTGCCTTTTTTCTTTTTTAAAAAAAGTTTTAGAATGTTAAGTTTGACATCATTAGGGGGCCTCTTTATCGCACACACACACACACACACACACACAGAAACACACACACATTTTAACTAAGTTTTGAGGCAAGGTCTAACTGTATAACTGGCCTTGAACTCACTGTGTAGCCAAGGCCAGCCTCAACCACTTAATCCTTCTGCAGCAACTTCAGCATCCTGGTGATACAGATGCACACTACCATACCCAGCTTTGTAATCAGATACCTTTCGAGAGCCCTAAGCACTGGTAGCCCTTCCCAGTATTGTGAAGAGATTCTCAGTTAAAAGGATATTGGGGCCATAGCGGCACAGGGATCTCTTAGGCAGTGTACCACTTTCATTTCAGTTTTTATTTGAAGACTTAATCATGACTATAATTTCAATTAATTTTCCTTCTTTGTACTTTATACCTCTCTGAAGAAAATATTTTGCAAGATGTATATTTAAGCTGTGCATTTGTTCTGTATTCTCATATTAAATGGGTATGATAAAGATTTACCAAAACTTTTTATACACCTGGGTGATTCAACTTGTGATTGCTACTAAATAATGTCTCTTCTTGATAGAGAAGGTGATTTTATTAACTGAACTTTATTAAAGTCCATTCTTAGGAGCTAGGGAAGATGGTTTAATTGGTAATAGCATGGACTGAGAAAGCATAGGGACGTGAGTTCAGTCTGGATCCTCAGTACCTCAGTACGTATGTGACAAAGCTAAGTGTGGCTGTTGACACCTGTAATCCCAGTGTAGTGCTGTAACATGAACCTCAGGATCCTAGGGGTTCACTGGCCACTCAGTCTAACTAAAAACAGCAATCTCCAGGCTCAGTGAGCAACTCTATCTCCAACAAGTCAGGTAGAAAGTGATGCAGGGGGACACCAGGCATCTCCTGGCTTTCAGGCATGCACTGGGCAACCAAACACACGTGTATATGCGTGCATGCAAACACCACACCCACACACACCCACCATATTTTTTACACATAGGTCGATGTCCATTCTCACCATTTGACTTTTTTTGTATCCTTATTGGAATTGTTAAACTCTGAACTTCAATTTGGTTTTGGGAAAACATCTCCAAATAGATCTATTATCTGAGAATTCTTAGTGTCCTGTGATCTGGGAGGAATGCAAAGCTTCTTTTCTAGCCTATATGTGATCATCATCACTAGGAGGAAGGACAAAGTAGGAATAGGAAGTTAAAGGAGACCAGGAAGTTGATTGATGCTAATAAGTCAGCATTGGTGAGCTAGACCTCTGGTGTATAGGACCTGCTGTGTGTGTGTGTGTGTGTGTGTGTGCGCGTGCGTGTGCCTGCCTGCCTGTGCCTGCCTGTGTGTGTGCGTGTGTGTGCACGTGTGCATGTGCGTGTTTGCATGCGTATGCATTAGAGTTGACTCCATCTGATTACAACATAAAGGTTAGACTTCTTAGTGTAGGGTATTTACAGACCTGAGCAAGTTGTTAAATTTAGCCATAAGATATTAGTTGAAAAGTATCAAGAGTGCCTGCTTGCACTTTTATGGATGCTCTCTTCCTTATGAAGACTATCCCTTTAATGTAAATCACAATACCCTTGCTAAAATTCTGATTTCGTCAACTAAGGCATTCATAAAGAAATACGGGGAGCATTGGCTTCAATGTAAAGAAGCCCAATATTTCTGCAGTGTTAGCAGATCACAGGACTTCAAGGAGGAAAAAAAAATGCTGCCTCTGTTTTCTTTTCTGTTGCAAATCATTGAAAACATTTCAAGTGTTGCTTCCTTCACTCAAATTTTTACAGATTTCGGTCTGTGTATGAGGATAAGGGCAGTTTCTGTGAGGACATGGTTAACTTAGCAGATGCAGTTTTACATCTTGTTTTCCTTTTCTGTTCAATCCTTACGCATGTTGTAGATTAGAGTTTATTTTTAGTTCTTAATGAGTCCTTTTCTCATTGTACTTTTTGTTGGAATTCAACATAGTGTTTTCATTTTAAAGGGAGCATGTGTATGACTTACCAATTTTGTATTCACACCATTCTCCAGCTCAATTAAAATTTTATGTTTCTTGGTGTAGGATGAGAGACTTATTACCTTGCACTTGCCCTTAATCTCTCCTAGCCTGTTTGACCTTGGACTCTTATCTCCAGGAAGTCAAATCTTTTTAAGAGAAAGTTTAAGGGAGGTATAGAAGCAGGTAAACTGTAAACCAGAATTACTGTTAGTCTTCAAGGTCACTGGAAGGTCTATTTCCTCACACATTTTAAAGTCCTCTTAAGGAGGACATTAACACAGGAGTTTGCAAGCTACTGTCCTGAAGTCTTCCTGACCTTGGTACCAGTCTGAGAGATTTTCCTAACACAGCTGTAAGAATAGTAGTTGCTCTTAGTCTGCTTTAACAGCATCCAAACAGGCTGTTTGTGGTGCCAAAAGATTCCTGATGACATCATAGTTTAATCCCTTGGAATTCTGACTTTTCCCTTGTGATCCGAGGGCTGAGGCAGCCCTCCTTAAACACAATGTGGAATGCTTTTGCTCTGTTGAGTCACATAGCACTCACATTTTCAAACATGATGGATTGGGATTTTTTTTAAAGATTTATTTTTTTTAATGTATGAATGATCCATCTCCATGTACACCTTTATTCCAGAAGAGGACATCAGATCTCATTTTAGATGGTTGTGCATCACCATGTGGTTTCTGGGAATTGAACTCTGGACCTCTGGAAGAGCAGCCCGTGCTCCCAACTGCTGAGCCATCTCTCCAGCCCTATGAATTGGGATTTAATGTGTTAATATCTCAAGGTTTTAGGCCAGATTTGTTTTAAACTTTAAATTGCTGGTGTTTCTATGATAATAAGAGCTTATTTGAGAGATAAGTCCATAAGTGTTAGAAAAGATGAAACTAATTGACAATACATTTGTAATTTTTCAAAATATGTATTTGTTTCTTTTAAGCGCTAGAAGCCAAAAACTTTGACAGAAAGACAAGGTAATAACCCCACTTTCAGGTTTTAGAACATCCTAATCTAGACCTCTTGTTAAAAGTCCATACGAAGGGGTTAGAAGGATGATTCAGCAATTAAGAGTACTAGCTGCTCTCCAAGAGGACCTGGGTCAGATTCCCGATAACCTACATGAGGCATCATAACTGCCAATTACTCCAGCTCCAGAGGGTCTCACACCCTCTTCTGGCCTCCAAGGCAAGCATGTAATAACACAGACATAACACCTATACACATAAAATAAAAATAAGTAGATCATCAAAAAAGTAGATTCAGAGTCATCTGAGCTTAGCTTCTTTATACAGGTGAAGTTTTAGTCCTCTGAGTGTGGAACCTGGACCTGATTGGTATCTGGACCTGTGTGGTATCTGGACCTGATTGTCAAGTGAGGTGTTCCTTGTGTTCTTTCCCTGGCCTTGAGCCAAACGGCTGTCTTCCAGAGGGTCCTCTTTTCTGTTTTCCCAAATAGGAGGGGACAAATAAGAGTTAAAATTTCCTTCTGTAACTTGGTTTTCCTATTTACTTACCCCCCTTTTTCAAGTACCTTTCCATTCACCTTTCAAGAAGTCTCTCTCAAACCACGAGTAGAACCATTTCCCTGTACCCCCAGAAAGTAGGAACAATTCCTGTAGTTAGGAATTCAGTGTCCTCATGAATTCACTTTGGGAGGCAGATGCTGATATATGTGACCTTAGGAAAAAATGGTGAATGGCTGTTTTCTGTGTTTTGCATCATATTGACTTGCACCTCTTCCTTTTATTCTTGGATCTATACCTTGGACTCCTGCCTTCCCATTTGGCATCAGCTGCATGCATGCCTGCTGCTGCCAGAACATCAGTTCACTCCCATTGACTGACTGGTCTTGTATGCAGAAATTGGCTAGTGACAGTTCAAAGCAATTGCATGTGTTGGGGCTTAACAGAACACTTCCACCCTATTGTATGAAGTTGAAATAATAAAAATGTAATGTTTCTCATGGTTAAAGTCTCTCTCTCGCTCTCTTTTTTTTAAAGTTAATCCCCCCCATGCTGGGGATTGAAACCAGGGTCTTGTAGATGTTAACCTTGAGCAGGGCGGAAGATGTCCCGTGTCTGAGACTATCATTTATAGTCATCTGGTGATAGTGGTGCTGCTGGCTCCAGGAACCTGTGGGAGAAGTTTGGCTGTGGTTGGGAACATCTGTTTTATTGCCTTCCTCCTTCATGGGATGATGTGACCATGTGTTGAAGAGAGAAGGAAGGTCATGGTTAGGGTACGATAGAGAGCAGACAATGGTCATATAATGAGTGTTCAGAATATTCTAGGCTTCTGTGCTGTTCTAAACTGGACTGTAGCAGCAGTCAAATGCGGTTTGTTTGCTAATGACTTGTTGATTATATCACCTGGTAGTTTTTGTTGTAGTCCTTTATGTAAACAGCAACAGGAGTATTCTTTTTGGTTTAAATGGAAAGATTTGTAAGGACCTTTGCATGCTCAAGGGAAAGTTGTCTCATTCTTTTATTAGGACCACTCTTATGTTAAATTCTCTTTTGTGCTTAGTGGGTGTGAGGCTAGAAAATGGGCATTTCCTCCCTGAGTCTGCTACAGAAAGCAAAGCCAGTAAAGGACTAAGATCACTTAGCAGCTTGTCCCAGGACCCAGCTTCTTTTTCTTACTTTGTTTTTAAAGACATTATCTCAGTCTAGCAGGCCTGAGGCTCAATATTGAGCAGTTCTCCTCTCCAGCTCTAGTGAATGCTGAGATTGCAGGCAAGAGCCCCCAGGCCCAACTGGTGTAGGCATTTGAAGAGTCATTGGAAGGAGATTGTGATGGAGACACTCTCTGTCTGGTCTGAAATGATGGTTTTTACTTCTCATTAACTCTGGAGGCTACTTTATAGCTGCCTCCTCTTCCTTCCAAACACCCCTGTGTCTATTCCAGTAAATTCCTTTTTGCTAATTAGCCAGAGTCGATTTGTAGTTCTCCTGATTTACACTGTAATGAAACGTGCTTGTGTAATGCACATGTTTAGTTCTTTCTGAGTTCGCTTTTGAATTCACCCTAACGGAAGGTTATTTACTGTGTCATCTTATCTTGAGAGTAACTCTTGTAACTGTGTAGCTTGCGTACTTGATGCATAAACTCAGTGTGCTCACCTCCCGTGAACTCCTCCACTATGATGTGTTCAGTCACCTCGTACTGGCTTCAAGTTCGCAGTGTTGTAAGAAACCAAATTCTGATAGAGTGATGCCAAAGCAGAAGAGGTACAGTAGTAGCGCCTTCCAGGCCACCTCACGGAATGCCCTCATCCCCACATGACTGTGTCTTCATCATGCCTGTCATCGTTGAATATGAGCAAAACAACCGGAGGAATGACAGAGACCAGCAGCATTGTCCTAATACTTGCAGGTCACTTAGGGTCTATGCTTTTTTTTTTTAGCTCAGAAGTCAAGTTTTACAATTTCTGTTGCTTATAGCAATTGTGTGCCTAACTGGTAGTAAAAGAGACTCACTTGTGAATTACCTTCATTTATTCCATTTGCCTATTTATTCCCCATTTAATAAAAGCCTTTCTGTGGCCATGTGTACTCTCAGGCATTCCATGCCTTTTGGGTTCTGTGGTACATGTCATTGTTATCTACTTAAAAAGTTTTAGTTGGCATGTGTTCATTGTACATGGCACTGGGTTTCATAGGGACGTTTGCATACAATTATATAACGTAACTGCATATTCCACCTATGTTCTACCTCTCTTGTTTTTCCTCACTACCTTCGCTCCTTAGATCCTTGATTCCACTAGATGAGTTTATGTGTTCATAGCATATACACATGCATGATTTTATGTGTCTGTGTGAAATCTAGAACCTACAAGCAAGAGAAGCCTAAAATTCCTGTCTTCTGACATTGGCGTAATTTCATTTCTCTGCAGGTGATAAAATTGTCTTCAGCTCGGCTCACCACAGTTGTCCCCTTCTTTGTGTCAGGCTTGACTTCTCTTGGAAAAGATTTGTCTTATTTTATCTTTATTTGCAGTGTGTTTATTCCTCCTAAGTCTCTGCTGCAGAATGCTAAGTGTATTGTTTAAAAGTAAACTCAGTCAGTGTTATGCTGATAACTTGCAGTTTGTGGAAGCTTAAAGGAATTAGATATCTGCCCTGGCTTTACCTGAAAATACAGTGAGGGTTGGAGCATCGGAAGCCTGGCAAAGATGACACCAAACTTTGGGACTTGGTGAAAAGAATCTTGCTGAAAGCCTTAATTAGGTGATTAAATTCTTTGCTTAAAAGATAAAACACCTGTATTCCTTTAATGCTGGTACTCGGGAGGCAGAGACTGGTGTGTTTCTGTTGAGTCCAAGGCCAGTCTGGTCTACAGAGCGAGTTCCAGGACAGCCAGGACTATTATATAGAGAGACTGTGGGGGGGGCGGTGGACCTGTCTTAGCTCCTAGTCACTTCATGAGTACAGTTCTTAGTCATTTGATTTTTTTTAATACTTTACCTCAAGTGTTTGGGGGTAACAATCAGTAATAAAAAGTGATTGTATTCTGGTGGTAAGATTCTACATTCAATTTAGGACAATCTTTGGATAAATTTTGATGACTGAGATTACTTTTAGTTCTTTTGTTTCTCTGTTTAGCTGAACTTCTGAAGACTAAGAAAGAGAAGAAATTCTGGGTTTATATTCATGTTGTAATGAGTGGAAGAAATTACATTCAAATTGTTATGGCATAGTTGAATAAAGATTTCATTTGTCATATTCTGTAGAGTTAAAATATCTCCCTTATAAAGAATGTTGCTGCTGGCCATGGTAGCCCCCACCTGTGATCCTCAGTGTAAGAAGCAAAGGAGAGATGATCTTGAATTCAAGGCCAGCCTTGACTATATAGTGAGACACTGTTTCAAAATCAAAAATAGATAAAACATTGGTGGCTATCAACAATATTTTCATCTCAAATAATTTGAGAAGTATCTGAAATTTTGAATGCACGAATAAGTCACATCTATAGATGTGCCAGACAACTTTTAAGCACGATACAGTTCTCCATCCTTGTGCTTATATTGGATGTAATTTGGGTGTGGGTGTAGATAAAGAACCCTAATAGGATTTAAGTGGGTTTTGTGTTCAGATCCTTGTCAGTGTATATGCATATTTTTTATTTGCTAGATAGTATCTTGCTTGAGAAAAATTCAATAGTCTGGAAGGCAAATGAAATACCTTAATAATGTTGTCAACTAAGGAACCTAGAATAAGTACTTCACAGTCTGTATTGTATTTGAGAATACACTGAATTAATAAGTGATCAGGTAGCATCACAAAATAATTCTGTCACCCCTAAATAAAAAAGACCATTTTACCATTTTTCCTACTCCTTCATAAGTAGCAAGCAAGAATTTGTCAGCAACCAGAAGGTTGCTTGAAACCAGAGGTTATGTTGAGTTAGGGAAGAGCTGAAAGGTTGGCATTTAGTGGAAACTTAATTTCTTTAGGTTTACTTTGAGTTTTCCTTGAGTAATTGAACAACTAATTCTCTGTGATTCTACATGTAAGAAAAATCTTTAACAAGCTTCACTCTAGCACATAGGGCTAAACATATTTTTGGAAGATAATTTGATGAGGGTAAGGCAGGTGGAGACGTGGGCACACAAGCATTAGAGACACTGTTGGCTTGGCTTTTGTTCATAGGTGAGATGTGCTAAACAATCTAGGTATCAAGTTCATAAGGCTAATTAGCAGATAGCCTTAAGCTCCTCACCCTAGAAAATCCCCGTCTTTGTTCTAGTCTTGAGATATTTTTGCAGAGTAGGCATGTGATGTGGTCCAAATAGCTGGCACAGAAATCGTGCCTTATTTCAGATGGTCTTAATATTTTAGGTGATTTCATCAAAACATTGCACAGAGAATAAATAAACCACGTCTTCTCTCATGTCAGGTGAACAGAAGCACTCTATTTCATGACCTAAGATGGCTTAAAATGTAAGTGATCATGAATAAGCCCTTTTTATTTCTACCCGCTTGTATAGATTCATGGCTGTGTGGGAAATGATAACATGGCTGTAGGAAAGGTTACTTTTGTGTTCAGAATTTTCCTGCTTCACTGCGAAGATGTGACTGGAATTGCCAGCAGTGGTTGCGTACACTACATTTCTGGGCGTGAGATTAAATATTTCACTGTCACCATATGACTAAAAGGCAAGCAAGCTTCTGCTTTTCCAGTTCAGTGAGGGTGGTTTACTTTGATGCTGCTGCAGACAGTCACACTACTCTGTGACCTAATGAGTCATGGTTTTCTGAGTATTTGTTTCTTTATTACAGTATCTGTGTGAATTTTCGGTTTCTCTGAGGTTGATAGTAACTCCTCTTCCCAACTTTTAAGTCGGTGATTTGGCGGAAATGCACAATGGGTGATGTGAGTGCCCTCGTAGGAGCTGCACCATTTGGGTTTCTCCTCAGAAGCCATCTGTTAATTGATGGGCATACCGCCATGTGGTCTGAGTGGTTCACAATAGCTTAAGCTGCCCCTCAGCAAAAACAGAATGCCTATTTATCTCCATCAGGGTACTTTGTTGACTGAACTTGTGGCCGTGAATCCATCTGACCCACAGGCTTTCCAATTTGTGAGTGCTGCCAGTTCCCTGTCAGTTGTGATCCACTGGTGTTGTTCCCCTCTATGGCTTGCAGAAACAGCTTTCTTGAGGTCCTAAAGACCATGTCTGTCTGCAATATTTAAATTGGTCAGTATACCTTGGCCTGACAAAACACAATGGTTCTGTTAAGGGATTTCTCCTAGATATAAATTTCAGTGCTTTTGTGTGACTGTTTTAAATTTAAGGGAGGAAAAATGTTTTTTATACGTTTGAAAATGTTAACTGTCTTTGTTGATCAAATATAAACTAAGCAAAATGTTCCATACAAGAAGGAAAATCTTGTTATTTATGCCTACCTAGATCTTTGCGTAAGGACAATGGCAGTCCTTGGGAAACTTAATCTCTGTCTTTGCTAAAAATATCACTAATTGAATTCTGCTCTTTTTGAAATAAAAGGAACTAAAGTGGGCACTTATCCCCAGGTACATGACTCTTTGTAGAGGTCACTTTATAGAATTTTTCCCTTTTAGTTGTTTGATATTACCAATTATTCCTTCCACAGTGAGACTGCCTCTTTCCTTCTCTAACTTTTGTTAACTTCGTTATCTGTGATAAACTCAGGAATGGGTTAAATATAATCTTATGACTCCTATATGCAATATCAAAATCAATTGTCCTGTGGTAAATTTCTTCCCACTTTCTGCCCACTCAGAATAGCATCTCAGCATTCACATCCATGTACTTTCACATCCATAGGAAGGAGACGTAAGTCTGCCCAGAGCAGCCATCATTGACTTTGGAGATGGGGTTGTCTATCTCTGTTGGCTGTGTGATGAGAATAGCTGCACAGCGTCCATGCAGTGTTAATCTTCATGCATCAATGTTATCATGCGCAGAGCAGCAGACCCCCTGGGAAAGACTGGGATTCCTATCCTGGCCTTGCTTTGAGGGGGTTGCTGCAGGGCAGGGCACCGGGTCCAGAAGTTGAATACTGGATGAAAGGAGGCTTCTGGAACCTGTGGTTCATCCAGATGAATGAGAGGTTCTCATGCATGCCTGGGAAGCTCATGAAGACTGTGGAAGAAGGGTGGGTTCTTAGGGATTTTGTATCTTAGGCTGGCGTTTCCCCGGTGACTGCTGCAGGCAGGCTGTTCTCAGGTGTCTTTCCTCAGGGTGCCTCTGAGTGGTCAGCCCTGTGTTGTGGAGTTAAACCTCTCCCAGGTCAGGCCCTGTTTAGAGGGAGAGGCAGTTCTCTTCTGCAGCTTTAGTTTGTGGTGTACTTTTGTCCTGATCAGATCCTTTACACTTCTCTACAAATTGCTCATCTTCCTCTGGGTGTTCTCCCCTATTTATTTGTTTGTTTATTTTGACATGAAAACCCAGAATTGCATCTGTCTTGAAACACTAGACTTCAGCTTTTCACATTAATTATTGGTTAAGCACAAAACTCCAGTGATTGACCATACTATTCCTAATTCATTTCTGGTACCTGCTTCTCTTCCACCTGTGGTGGGGCTGTACATTTTTAAACATTTTGGGGGTTAGAGACCATGCGGTATTGATCCCACTTTGTTTCCTACAGCTAGAAAACCACACTCTGGGTATGAAAGCATTTCAAGCAATCTGCTGAGGAGAGAAGTATCTTGTGTGGGAGACAGTTTTGGCAGTAACAAGCATGTTTGGCTTTAGTTAGAAGAATTGCTTTCTGAGCTTCTGGAAGAGGAGTATGTAAATGAAGCTTCATTTAAGATGAATCTTGTGATAATGCAGATATCTCTGATCTATCTGTATTATAATGATGGATTTGTTTTGAGGGCATAAGTGGTTTCCGCACCTGCAAGATGCTGTTCCTTTCAGGTTTTTTTTTTTTAACCCATCTCCCTTTTGTATGTAATCTTTTGGATGGATCAAGAAAGAATGAAGTTTCAGTCAGCTGAATATACAACAAAGTACAAGAAATCAAATGCAGGTGTATTTGGAGATAAGTTTTCTGGCTAGAAAGTTGTGACGTTTGGATGCACAGGACCCTGCTTCCCAAACTCCACTGACGGCAGTGAACTTGGAGGAGCTGGGCTTGGGAAGACCAGCCCTGGCTCTGAAATAAACTGATTTTACTATCTATCACTGAACAAGTTAATTACCACTTCTGAACCTCCACACTTGTCTGTAAAATGTCTATAAATACGTATCCTTAGAATTAAATATGACGACTCTATGTAATGTAAGGCCCATTAGTTCCTCCAGAGTATTGTTAGGCAGTATAGTATTCTTTGCTTCCAGGTAGGTAGACATGCTTATAGGCTTTTGGGAATGGACTTTGACCTTCAAACTTACTGACCTTTACACAGTGGAAAATTTAGGATGCTGAAGTTTTTGAGTAAGAAGAAGATATTCTTTAAAAAGTAGGTGTGCAAGAAGAAAATTTATCTTCACAAGAATCTTTTATCATATGGACCTGGTAGGGTTTCATCATCTACTGTTTCTTCCATAGTTTGCATATCAAATGTTTCTCTTTGAAATTTTGGACAAAACAGGCTTCCTAATAGATTGCAAGACTTACATAATGTCCGAAAGGCTGCTCAACTAGGTATAGTGTTGAGGGGCTCTGGTTTCTTAAATGCAGTATCTAATGAAAATGCTGTCTTGCAGTGAGTAAAAGCCACATTATTAAGAAAGCGGCTTTGCTTCTCGGCGGACTGCTTATGGGTGTCTTTGTGTGAGTGTGTGCATGCGCCCATGTGAAGATTGGCACCAGCTGGCAGTGCAAGCAGCAGCAGATGCCCTTTTTACTACCACAGTTGTCAACTGGTTTCCTGCTTTACCACAACACTATTTGGAGGAACAGAGCTCCTCTGCCCTGATCTCAAATGGTATTTACTTGTACAACCCCACTGCTTTTAAAGCAGAGCCCATCAGTGTCTGTGAATGGAGGCCCACATATGTTGGTTATAATGAAGGAGAGACTATTGCAGGAGACCCAGGCCTTTAACTAGGAGTAGATCTGGCATTGGTTCAGAGTTGTTAAGGTCCTAACTTTGAACTATAGGGGCTGAGCGTTTGGCTTTTGCTCACATCACAGCAGCCGCACTGTTTGAAGGTAGGGCTGCTGATGCTCCTTCTGAGTAGTTACCTGAACCAGTAAGAGACGAGTGCTGACTTTGGTCCTCACTGCCCAGCTGCTCCACCATTTTACTCTCTTCCACACTGGAGAACCTGCTCCACGAGTTTCTTCTTAAGATATGGAGTGGGAGGAATCCACTTATTTTTCTCTCTCTAGATTAAGCCGAATTGCCCCAGTATTTCTTGTATTGGCTGCAAGACAGTCGTCGTACCTGGTGGAGCACTTGAAAATTTAGAGCATTTAATATGCTCTCTCTGTTCTCAATAACCTAAGATTGAATTGTGTGGGAGTCTTTAATGCTGTCTGCAAGGATGATGTATTAGGAACCCACACTTTAGCCAACTTAAGCAAGGTCACACTGCATTGCCAGCAAATTCATAATTACTGGTACTGGAACTGTAGGAAATAGAGCTTTACTAGTTGTATAATCAGGACAGATATGGCCATTAAAATTAACTCGCAGAGAAAATGCCTTGGTGCAGAAGACATTAGACGCTCCCCATAGAATTAGGCTGTTTAGGTAATATTTACCAAATAATCACTACTTACAACTTTGATTTCAGCAGAAAAGTTTCAGTTTAAACTCTTTCCTTATGATCTCCATATATCTGAAATTCCAAAGCCACTTAAAGTATTAGGTCCTTTGAGTCCTGGGCCAGCTTCATTAATTAGCATTTGGGGAGAATATGAGTTTTGGAGCAACCCGTCTGTTTTCTGCATTGTATGAACATCTAGGTTGAATTTTCTATCCCGGTAATGTCCTTCGGGAAGTTGGTCAAATTGCTCCTCATGTTGATAGCTGGCTTGGACTGTACTAACAGGATCCTGCCAGCGTCTCCTCTCCACTTGATCTGATTCATTAGAGGGCACCAAGGAGGAGCTGACCCAACTTAGTGAGTTGTTCAGATGGAATAACTAACTGCATCTGGAGGAGATTCAAGCTAAGAAGGGACTGGACGTTTGGAGAGAAATGTGACCAGGAAGGCTTGCATCCCTCTGCTCTCAAGGTTCTCTCTCCCCTTTCCTCTTCTGTGTGGCGCCATGCAGTCAACTATTAAGAAAGCCGATAAAGTCTGGATTGTGCCACTATGGTGCCAGAGTTGTAGTACACAGCCTGTCTGAACAGACACACATGATGGGTGCCCAGGAACAGAAAGTCCGTCTGAGGAAAGCCAACATATTTGCAACTCGATTGTGTACTGGGAGGAGGAAGGGAGAAGGGTGGCACAGTGAGAGAACTGGTCTTTATTAAAAAGAAAAATTTCCCCCTTACAAATCAAAATTTTAAATCTTATTTATTTTTTTGCTCTCCTACTCTTTTTTAAGATATTCAATTTTATACAGGCGCTGCTCAGAGATCACAAATATTTCTTTTTCTTTTTTCTCTCCAAATGTGTCATTTTTAGACTTCGGGTTGTAAGCTTAATAGAGAACCATCAGCAACCTGTTTCTGGTAACTGGGATTTAAAAAAGATCCATGTCTCTTTTATTCTGTTATTTCATAAAACATTACTACTGCTCTAAATGAAATAATAGATACACATCAATCAGTGTAGTCACCTTTTATTGTTGATTCAACTACCAGGTTTTTACAGAATTCACTCTGCATTTTATTTGACTCATTCATGAATAGTCTCGGCAGACTTAATTATATTAGTGAAAAAGCACTTTCAACAAAATTATATGCTGACATCCCATAATTCATACTTACAGATTTGTGAAACAGATTTATGTAAATCTATCAAATTACTCTATATAACATTATTTTTTAAATTGAGATTTCATTTTAATGGTATTTATAGAAAATTTTCATATGAGAAATTTTACATGAACTATTTTAAAAAAATAGCTCATATGATTCCCTCATGAAGACAGAACACTGTAGCATTTGAGCATCTCATCTCCATGTTCTGGGATCCATCTGGTACACGACAGGGGCAGGGGAACGTGCTCGTCAGGGCAGCTCCATCCTAACCCACATGATCCCGGAATGCAGATGCTGCTCTTGGTTACTTCATCTGTCTGTGGTTCGCTCACTCCTTTGGTCACTGAACATTTATTTACTAAATAGTATGTGGTGGGGCTTTGTCAGGAACTGAGGTCAACTTGCCCTGCCTTGCTCAGTCCCAAGGTGGAACAATCTGCCTATATTCAAATTATCCCAGTGCCCATCTAAATTGGCTGGTGTATGTGCACACACATGCACTCACACACATGCACACACACGCATGCTCAAACAGTAAAATCAGGCCATAGTGGGGCCTGTTGGAGAACTACTAGGGAGGGGAATGATGGACACCACCTATTAGGATCCAGGCACGTGGTAGCAGGAAATGCTGTTACAGATAGTATCAGGTCTGCGTGAGTAATCCAATTCTGTAAGTGTGCTCCAGTACTGGCACCTGAGTGCACAGTAGGGCATATCTGTAACACCAGCAGAAGCAAAGCCCTGGTGGAAGTCAGCAGGAAGCCAGCGACACCCTTGAAAACAGGGCATGGTCAGATTGATTTTTAGGAAGACCATCTATCTAACTGTAGTGGAGGATGGCTGCTATCTTAGATTCCAGAGCCTAGGGAGACGGTGATTAATCAGGAAGAGTGGAGAAGCAGTAAACTAAGTTAGAAAATTAATAACAAAGGATGTCCGACTGAGGAAAGAGGCAGTAAACTATTTAGCTGAACAAGTGGGCAGCATGTTGATGGCCTGCAGCTCTCAGATCTTGGTCCCTGGTCCAGGACCCACCTCCTAGTGGTCTTGCTCCACACATGGCCATCAGGATAGGGCCCACTCTGCTGTGTTTAAACAGCAGTGCCAACCCTGTGTTCCCCACTCTCACCCCATGTGCTGTTTCTCCTTATTCGACTCGTACTCATTGTCTCCTCTCAGAGTGGAGGCAAGAGAGGAGGAACCCTGCCTCACCTTGACCTACTCCAGGGCCTAGCAAAATGGAGGTTTTGATAGTGAATGAATGGATGCTTAGTTTAGGTGAGAAATACTTACACGTAACTCTTCTCCACAAATTCTTGTTGAGAAAGGTCTCATTTAATATTGGTTGGATAAAATTAACGTGCCAGGTTTTTAATCAAGAATTATGGTAGTCTATTGCCTTTCGTTTTAGACCTAAGGGGGTAATTTGATATTTTGAACACTGGTAGTAATTTGAAATAGAATAAAAAAGTAAATAAAGTGACCTTTGAATGAAACGGGTCCAGAAGATTGTGTATTTTTAATTAAAATATGCAATTAAGTTTTTAATTAGAGTATGCTGTTAAAAGCAATGTCGGTGACTAGGGAGTGGCTGCTGCTTTGAATTATACACAGTTTGGGAGAAGTTGGCATTTGCTGTGTTTCCCCCAATACCACTTTAACACTAAACAGATTCTCCATGTTTAGCTCTTCTTTCTGTGGCACCCCCACCCCCACCCTGATGGTGTGGTCCTCTGTCCCTGCCAGGGCCTGCAGCAGTGTTTCAGCTCCATGCTTCAGGTCATTAACCATGTTTCTAGTAGCTTGCTCTTGTACCAATTGCATTTTAGACACATTTTTCCCCCTATCTTGTGAAGGAAGGGATCCTTTTCTATGATGTGTATGCTCAATTTAAAAAGAATGCAACTAAAAAGACAGCCATAATTTGCAAGGGTGTGGTATTTGTCCAGAGAGTTTAGTACTCCTCTGAGTTGCTGCGTAACTGTCCGTCCAAGCCGTTCCAATAGCAAAGTTCTAGAATCGTTGCCACGCTCTTAGGTCCAGGACTTGGATTAGTAGTTCCTAAACCCTTGAGGGAATATGGACACAGGTAGTGTGGGATGATAGCTGGGGACAAGTGATGCTAGTTCTGTTTGTTTTTTGTTTTTTAGAAACTTTTTTCTTAATTGTGTTGGCTTCCATAATTCATCATACTTCAAATTTAATTGTGCAGCTTTGTAAGAGTTTTTCCAAAGACTGATTTTTGGTATGGGGATAAACAACAGTGCACACATTCTAAATTCAGAGTCACTTGGGACATTTGGATGATAGAGGGAAAGGCACTTGGCTTCCAAGCCATCCATTGTAGCTCCTGCTGGCGGGTGACTGGGGAGGACAGGAATGGAGAGACTAAGTCCATCGTTGTGGCCCCTGCTGGTGGGTGACTGGGAAGGAAGTCCTGGCTCAATGGGTTTTCATTCCTTGGTGTTTGGTTTGCTATTTTTTTTAAATAGGAACCTGTAACCAGAAATACAATATAAATAATTTTTTAAAAAAGCATAGACATAAAGAATAAACCGTTATTTGCCAGAACTGACAGAAAGGAGACAGTAGGCAACCAATAAATTATTAATAATGCACATATGTATATGAAGCCTGTCAGAAAATATCTAGTGCTGAAGACAGCCCATGTAGCTGAAAGGCCACAGCCTCTTTGTCCCACATGCAGTGCCTAGCCTCATTGCTTTATCCCTTGCTTCTTATGTTGTAGAAGCTGATTGCCAAGCTTTAGATTCTATTCTTGCCTTTGTGTGAAAACTGTGAATTTATAACTTGGCAGTAAATTACCACATAATGCCCGGGAAAAATGGGAAGTCACTGTCCATGTCTGTGATGCCTTTGTTTACCTTAGGCTCAGTAAGTATTTGCTGACCTGGATAATTAATGCACTCCATATTGGAAATCTGTAAGGTGCCTAGCACTCTAATTTCATACAATATGTTTTGATCATATTAAGTGACCACTCACTTCCCTACCCACCCACCTTTGTGTCATTTTTTTAAAAAAGCTCAAGTTCAGTTTGTGCTGCCCACCTGTTCTTGAATGTGTGGCTTGCGCCTGGAGCTTGGGAGACCTACCAAGACAACACTCTTGAAGAAAATCAACTCCCCATCTTCTAGCAGCTATCATTTGTCAGTGACTCTTCCTCTGGGAAAGGACCTCATGCCTGCCACGCCTCTCTGTGCTGGGATGCTGTCTGACCTCAGCTTGCACAGCTCTTGTGCACCCTTTAACAAATACTGTGAGTGCGTATGTGCGGCTGCCCTGTTGTGTTTGGAAAACAGTTTCCTTGTAGCTATCCACTGTCGCTGGCTCTTGCATTCTTTGGTCCCTCTCTTCCATAATAACCCCTGAGCCTTGGAAGAGGGGAGGGTATGTTATAGATGTCCCATTTAGAGCAGAGAATTCAGCAGTCTCTTGTTCTCTGCATCTTTACCAATCTTGGGTTTCTGTGTTAATCACTGTCTGCTGAAAATAGAAGCTTCTCAGATAAGAGCTGTCTCCTGTATTAGCACCCCAATATTTTAGTTTGCTGCGCTAAACAGTGGACTTAAGAATGCACCTTTTAGTAGCAGATAAGCCTTACATGTTTTAGTTCTAATAGGAAAATCCACTTACCTTGGACACATTTTACTTGGCAGATGGCACTCCTCTCAATAATGCCAGATCAGAAACTTCTTTACAAGGGGAAGAGGTTATTTGGAGATAAATGTGTATTTCAATATAGTCAATAGTAGTGAAAATTTTATTCACCATTGTAGCTGGCCAGATTGCATTGGGTATCAGATCAGATTCAAAGAATGTGCTCTCTAATGGTGACCTTTATATCTTTGGTAAAATAAATGGCACCATTTAAAGTTCTTCTGGTTTCATTTTGCAAACCTTCCATTGCCTACAGCACACTAGGAGTGAGGGCTGCAGGCAGCCTGGGAACAGGTTAGCCCGAACAAGTGGACCAGTCTTCTCCCTGCGCAGCGTTGAGCCTAGAAGCATTGCTACCCAAGACCCAACTCAGGAGGCAGTGGACTGCTTCTTGAAATAGTAGGCAATGTGACAGCATAAAAGACCATCATAAATCTCTTCAACTACATCTGTAAAATGGTGTCTTCACTGTGGGGACATTTCATATGCTCATAGCTTCCCAGATGTTTTGTGTACCTCAAGACTCACCTTTAAATCTTGTTTTCTTTGGTCAGTAGGCTGACTCAACTCAGCAAGTAAAGGAGGTTGCTGCCAAATCACTGACCTAAGTTTAGTCCCTGGAGCACATATATGGTGGGAGGAGGAGACTGACCCAGTCCTCTAAGTTGTGCATATACACAAATAAATACTTAAAAACAAGCTGAAAACATGTTTCTCAGCCTGGCTGTACCCTAAGTCACCAAACTTTGGGAAAGTTGAAATCCGTGCTTCAAACCAACCAGTAAGTTAGGATTTTGGAGTGTGGGGTTCAGGCTTCCCAATATCTCTGAGAGATTCTACCATGCAGCTGAGGTTGAAACAGTGAGGTGATTAGAAGCTGCTGGTGGAAAAACTGCCTGTAGAAAAGAGAGCTACATTCATTCTTGATGGCAGTTACTGCTTAATTTTGTCATAGCGTAGTAGGGCGGCAAAGCTATGCAGTATGCTTGTCGGCCTTTTCTTTTCCACCCTATTTTAGTACCTTCCTGATATAACCCTAAATGAATATGCTTAACGTCATTAGTGTATAGTATGTGTGCTCTTTCCCCTTCTGTTATCTTCTGACGGGGATGTCCACTTTCATCCATACTGAGTATTGTCGTCTTCATTGTTTTAACATTCTAGTTGTGTAGGGAAAGGTTGAGTAACCTCTTCAAAGTCAAAGTTGATAGATGGCAGAGAAGAGACTGGATCTCACCTGCCGGTCTTCAAACCTCATATTCTTTTTGTCATGAGCTGTTCTCTTGTGCAGATTCTTTTTGTATTCTGCCAACTTGAATTCTGCTCAGTGACAGGAAAGTCACAGCACTTCTCCTTAGAGGGCACTCCACACATACACAGTAGACGTGAGAAATGCTTCTCAATTTGGGAAGAAGCCGAAGGCTTGAAATTATAGTGGTTTGGCATGTGATCTTTTTCTGAAGGTTTAATTTATGTGTGTGAGTATTTTGACTGCATCAGAGTATGCACATGTGTGTCTGGTGCATGTATTTTAAAAAACGAATAGAGGCTGAGAAAACAAAAGAGCCTACTTCATTCTTGGCTCTTCCTTTTAATTCTTTGTGTTCTAGATGCCGATCTTCTAACCCAGGGCCTTGCACATCTTAGGCAAGCTCTCCACTACTGCCCCGTACCCCATACCCACCTCTCTGTTTGTTGTTGTTTTTGCATACAGGAAAAACACTTCTTGGTAAGAGAGACTCTGTTAGTGCCCATTTTCCCAAAGTCTGTTCACAGTCTCCAGAGTATAATAAATCACAAGTTCTCATACTTATTGGCCTACTGTGTTTATCTGTTCATTAAAAAAGAAGTCACACATTAGAGTGACCAGAGCGGCTGTCTTTAATACCAACATGTAGCATTTGGGGACCCATCAGGAACAAATATGAACTGCTAGAGAGCCAGGGTCTTAGTCAAGCATTTGTACTTTCCAGGCAGTGTCATTGTCTAAACAGTTTTCATTCATGTCACCTCTCTCTTCTCAAACGGAGCCACCTGATGTAGGGCTGTGTTCTGCTCCTCCTGCATGGTACCTGCCTGGTTCCTAACAGGGTGCCACTGAATGAGAGCTGAGAGGCCAGCTGATGGGCACGCTATGATGCAACAAGCCACAGTTGTTTGGAAGTTATTCTTGTGAAACCCTTTCTAGGCTTTGTCATTTCCTTAAGTCTTTTCTTGTCATATGTATACTGTTCTCTGTGTAAATCCCTTTGTTTTCCTATAATCCCTTTTAGATTAGGGCAACACCTATAGAAATTTTGTTGCATTTATTCGAAGAAATACCCTTCTCAAATAAGTGTGGTCATACATTGTTTAACGGCAGCTCATTCTGAGATATGCTGTTTGTCCATTTTGTTGTCCATGAACATTGCAGGTGGTACTCTTATACAAGCTGAGATAGACAGGTCAGTTATCTAATGTAAATATTGATATATATCATCAAATGATGTATTCGAGGGGCTGTATATAAAAATATGGCATTGTATAGCATACCTTTTAAGTGCTTAATGTTAAATGTGTAATAGGAAATACATTAATCAGTAATAGCCATTATCAAGCAATCACTGTACAAACTCTGTGTGCTGCATCCTCATATCACCAGTCAGTTACATTTGTTTACATCAGCATTGTCATAAGCACATGACTGTGAATTGTGCTATGAGGTCACTGTAGTAATGATGTCACTATATGACAGGAATGTTTTAGTTTTATTAGACTCTCCTGGGAGCACCATTGTGTGTGCAGCACATTACTGACCAGAATCCCATTATGTGGCCCATTTCCGCATGTACACACCACCTTCACCACTTCACTGTGTGTGTAAACTGTAGCATGTAAATGTGTCAGCACAATTCACACACACTGATGGCTTCTTCGTTGCTGTTGCTGTCTTCCTCTTAAGGACAGTGAAGCTCATGGTTTTGTCTGTTCCTTCTGGAGCTCAGCAAGAGTTGCACCCAGTTTTGGGGGGGCTGCTGTCACACCCTGAATTAGGCATGTGGCATGCAATGGGAGACTCTGGACCTGTGTACTTTCTTAAGCAGCAACACTTTCTCAGTTCTAACTGATGTGGAAGTTTGCAACTGGACTGGACAGGAGATGAAAAAAAAGACTACATCTTTAAAAGAATTGAGTTTCCTTTTCTATTGATAACGTATTTGGATGTGAATGACAGGAACCTGTGCCCAAACCAGTCTGCTCCTGCCAGTAGGTTGAACTAAAATGTCTTTCCCCTTTCCTCTCCTTAGGGCAGAGCTTGGGTTACGGCTTTGTGAACTACATTGACCCCAAGGATGCAGAGAAAGCTATCAACACTCTGAATGGATTGAGACTTCAAACCAAAACAATAAAAGTATGTTTGCATTTTTCTTAAATCTAATTGTAGAAAAAGGTCTTCTTTTTTATTTTTAATGGTTTATTTGTAGTTCTTTTTACATTGGGGCCCCACACACATTTCTCTGGGAGACACAGCATATTTGGGGGGTTATCGCACAAATGCAAAAACTATGATTGTTAAGTCTTCTATGTAGACACACATTACCACACAGAAGCAGTCCTCTTGGATAAATACTGCATGGAACCCCTACATTAAGTACTTCTCATAGAGAGAATCCTTGTCCTATTGCTCAAGGGATTCTAGAAATTGTCTAGACAGTAGTTGTTGGACTTGTTTAGTCAGCCAGTAAATGCATGAGGTTTTGCAAGCCAGTAAGACTCACCCAGGGCTCTCACCTCTGCTCCTGACACAAGAATGTGACTGGTTGTAGATTGATCTAATACTTTTTTTTATGAACACCGAAACTATAATTTCATGTGACCTTTGTGAATAATAAAGTATTTTTTTTCTAGTTTAGAATGTAAAACTATTAGTGGTTAAGCAAGCTAGATCTGGTAGTGGTGCTTTTGCTTGACTCCGTCCTAGCAGATTTCTGAGAAGACAGGCCCTGAAGCAGCTCCCATGGCACATAGATCATTTTGCCTTTGAAGATGGACAGTGTTATTTTGTGGATACTTTTCTGCAGCTTTACATTTTGAAATCCTTACCTGAATTATCCAGGTAAGAAGTTGATCCAGTTCCAGCAGAGATTTATCTTTTCTTTAGCAAATAAGAGTGGCAGTGGCGTTGCCTCCAGCGGATCATCAGTGTATTCCCTCTTGCCCAGTGTGAACGGCTCTCATATTAATCTTGATATACTTTCTCGATGAAGCCAGGTGTGGCTCCCAAATATATTTTAAAATAGTGTTCCAGACAATATCAATTAGCTCAAGTTGGAACCTATTTTCTGCCGAGATGTAAGAAGCCAGCCCAAACTGGAGCCTAAGAGGTGAGGAGAGGTTGCTCAAGGCTGACTGTACCATCCATCTTGTTTAGAGACTTGTCTAGAAGAGTTTTACTCTTTCCCCTTTCTTTTGAGGTATCTGGAAATGCAGTGTCATCTTGGTGCTTAAAGTGACTTCTCTTAGGATTGTCAGCTAAGGTGATTTGTTAGCCCTGGGTCGTTTTGACACCTCATTCTTTATATTTATTGGCCCATAGGAAAAAATTCCTGTCAGCACTTTTCATCTAAATGAAACTGTATGATGGTCTCCAAATATACTTGATGTAAGATGTCCAAGAATGCTGGGTGTTTCTAATAAAGAAAATGGGAAAAAGTACACCCTGGAATGACTAAAGGAACCGATCATTATGTTGCCAAAATTCTAAGAAACATCTTAGAGAAATTTAAGATGTTAAGAAGTTGGTTTTGATCCTTTTTTTAAAAACCTGAATTGCTTTTTTTTGCCCCCAACTCTCCACACTTGCCTACTTAATCTTTCTTTGTGTCAAATGCTCAGTCTTCTAATAGTGATAATGCAATGCCCTTAGCAATGGTGCCCGTCCACTATCTGGCTATCTCCAGGCTGTTTTATGTGTTCTGTGTCCTATGGATTTTTATAGGCTTCCTCTTCCTTAACTTAAATGACCAGCAATCCTGGAAATCAATTGCTTTTAGTGCTGAGAGCCAAAGTTGTTGTTAAAAAGAAAATGAAACATGATTGGGATGGCTCATCTCAGCAAATGACCATTTTCCTCATTTCAGAAATAATCACCCTTATTTCATTCTTAGTGAGTCACTTCTTTTGCTATACATCCTACATGCTCTAAGATCCAGAAAAAGGTAGAAATGCAGAGAAAGCAGGTCACCATAAGGCAAATGGACTCAGTGTTTACCAGAAACCATTGATGACAGCTGCTTCTCTACTGCCCATGCTCCTGCCTTCTCTCCTCAAGGCTCCACTGCCCCTGGTCCTGCCTTCTCTCCTCAGGGCTCAACTGCCAGGACTGAGTGTACAAGATAGGACAGTAATACTTTGTGGCTTTTATACTGTGACATCTGCTACTTGTAACTTTCTGAAGTTCGAGAGGGATGATGGGCAGGCAGTAGGCTACTTCTGCCCCTGCCCCCATTTGGTTCTTGCAAAAATATCAGATAACAGCTGGTATCCTCAATTTGGCCCAGATTTCTCCAAGAGGCAATGCAGACCATTTTCCAGAAGTAGACTGCACAATTTTTGCCTATATTCGTATTTCTATTTTTTCTCTTTTTCAATTAGATAGGTTTTGCATTCTTAACATGAACTCTCAAGTGTGGTTTTTTGTGTGCTCACTATTTTCTGTGCAATCTGGAAGCTACTCTTAAGTCTTCCCATTCCCTGGAATGCTCTTCACCATTCTCTTTTCCCTGCTTCAGTCCATCCTGACGGTGGCTCTCAGGCTGGTTTTTACCAATTCTCACTTCTCAGAGCTCCTCTGAAACCCTGCCTTTAGTTGCTGCCTTGTTGGGTTGTTCTAATTCATGTTGGGTTCTCCTCTGTTTGAACTCCATGCT
Source organism: Ellobius talpinus (assembly GCA_001685095.1). Taxonomy (NCBI): domain Eukaryota; kingdom Metazoa; phylum Chordata; class Mammalia; order Rodentia; family Cricetidae; genus Ellobius; species Ellobius talpinus. The sequence continues at coordinate 29,899 of LOJH01000226.1, read as the reverse complement.
TTTTACCCTCAAGTAACCACAGAAGTTTTGGGATCAGCATGATCCAGTTGTAGTTCAGACTCACATACTACTCTCCGACTCTCAAAAGTGTGGAGACCATGGTGCTCATGCAGCTTAGCCAAGATTGTAATGTTGAAGAAAGCCACCAAAACATGTGCTATTATACCATGCTTTTCTTTAGAGGAAAACATCTCTTTTGTATCCAGGTGTTTATATGTAAATTTGAGGTTCCTTGAATTTCAATTTCTGTTCTGTTTTCTAAGCTACTCACCATATCAGTATGACATTAGTGAATGCCTGGGTTTTTAAATATTGAAACAGTGACTGAAGTACTGTGAAGGTGGCTTCCTTAGGAGTTCTCCCAGGGTTTTCTAATAGTATCAGCCCACTAGGGCTTCGTGTAGTAACTGGTGTGTCAAGTGATATATATTCACTCTTCAGTGAGTGCAGGCCCCCCAGGTCCCATGAGAATCTCATGTTACTGTTGCATGGAAGTCATGTGAGGAATGACTTAGATGCACACATTCCAGAACTAGAGATGTATAGCTTAGTGTCCTCTGGTGAGATTCAGCATTCTGCCTTTCAGTGAGCGTCTGTGTTTTCTTTTTCTTTTTGTTTGTTTGGAGAAAGAGTTTTTCTGTGTAGCCCTGGCCATTCTGACACTAACTCTGTAGAGCAGGCTGGCCTCCAACCCAAAGATCTGCCTGCCTCTGCCTCTCAGATCTTGGGGTTAAAGGCGTGTGCCTCCACCCTGCAAGCTTGTTTTGAATGGGTGGGTTCTCTGCACAGTTGATGCTTTGTACACAACGTCCTGTTTGCCTAATAGCTTCTACTTTGATCAGCCTTTGTGGTTAATTCTTTTACCCAGAGTAAAATATCTGTGTCTTCTTGAATATGTTGGATAAGTGGTGAGCATTTGTAGCTTATGGTTCAGTCTTCACCTTCAGAAAGAGCATCTTAGAATCGGAAAGTCCTGAGAGAGTGGTATCTCTTTATTTTGAGCAGCACTGATAATGCTTAACCTTCAGTGTGATTAATCACTTTTTCTAGATTTGTTTGTGCCTGCTGGGGAAATATGCTTATGACGCCGCTTGCTAGTAACAAGTGATGGACCTGTTAGCAGCACGGAGGTAGCCACTGTGGGCTAAACCTTGCCTGTATAGCCCCTTGTATTGATATAGTAGATAAAGTGTGGCTGTTCCCAGATGTTAATGTCTTATGCTAGGGAGGGTAAGGAAAAAGTGTAGCTTCTGTACATCTCAGACAGAGAGAGGCTCAACATATTCTAAGGGCAGTATACAAAATCATATTCAAGGTAGTGTGTTTGACCAGTAACCTCCATTGTCCATGAGAACCCATCTGTGGACTGCTCAGGAGCTCAGTGCTTGTTGACTGACAGTCACAATGCCCTCTCCTGACTTGTTTTTAGGGAGCTGTATGTATTGATAAGATCTGAATAATGTGTAAAACGCACAGTTTAAAGCCAGAACATTTGTCCTTTCTCTAGATGAAAGAAAGCATCAGACTTTAACTCATGAATAGAAGAAAAACGATTAGTTTACAAAGTAAAGTTACTATTTCTGAAGTGCCTGTATATTCTCTTGACACATGCCCAGGATGGGTGATTGTGAAGAGTGATATAGGAACACCTGATTCATCCTTTCTTCCATTGTCTCTCTTCTGGGCTAGTCCTCTTGAGTAGCAGGACATACGGAGCTCTATTTTCTAGAACGTTAGCTCTGTTACTGGAAAATAATCTTTTCTTATTGTTAGGTACTACTCCTGAAAACCAGTCTTTACCGCCTGAGAAATCTGTGGAAGTGTGGCCAGCCTGGAAAAGTGCCCCCTTTGTATTCTTTTTTCCCTCATAATTATTCAAGCATTTAGCAGACTAAAATTTTCTTTTGCCTAAAAATTATTAACTACCATCTAGAAATATAATACACCTTTATTAAAATAATTAAACTACTATTTAAGTACATGTGGAAAATTCTATTATAAAAATTAGAGCATTAAATATTAATAATATTTATTCCTTAAAGTGTTCAGTTTGGCAGTGATTAAGGTAAACTAATAAACCTTTATTCTGAGCCCCCTATATTGCTTTTTAATTTTTTCTTAAAGATTTATACTTTTTACTGCTTCTCGATTGAAAAATTAGAAAATGTCACATTTCATTTTTCCTACCTTTTTAGCCTTGAGTTGGAATTTTAACATGGAACCGGAAGCCTCTGTTTCTGAAACCTTTTCTGAGCTCACCTGCCTTGTGTCATCAAGGACAAGCCTTTCTACTGTTTAACTTCTATGTGTATCTGTGAATGACTTGAAGCTTGACCTCCTCAAACTAGGAAGTGTAAACTGGTCCAAATTTTGAGACCTTAGAATGTTAACCTGATGAGACCACCACATGGCACCATTCAGTGAACAGAATTCTTAGAAATAACCTGTCATGTGTGTGCCCTTTATGTTGTTTGATATATGGTGTATATAAAATGTGAATGAACCCTAGTTCCAAGATACCTTACTGTTACTTGAACCTTACCCTAGTTCAAGATACATATGAAAACATTAAAAACTGACATCCAAATCACTGTGTGTGTGTGAGAGAAAGAACACATATGTAAGCTTGAAGTTGAGGTGAGATGTCATCTTCAATCCACTCCTCCCTTTATTTTTTGAGTCATTGTCTCTCACTGAACCCAGAGCTTGACAATTTGGTTAATATTGCTAGCTAATGTGTCTCTTAAGTGCTGCAATTACAGGCAACCTCTGTGTCTACCTAGCTTTTCACCTGGATTTTGGGTGCTCCAAACTTAAGTCCTTACACTTGTGTAGCCAGTACTTAGCACTGAACTGCTCCCCAGTCCCCCAAACACTTTCGGATTTGAAACATTTTATGTAGTAGATATTCAATGTGCAATTGATAAACTTATGTTAGTAATTCATACCAATATTTAATTTACACTTATGTGACTCTCAAATCCCCTCGAGGTCAGAATATTCACGCCTCTGCCTCCCAGTCCAGTTTTCGGGACACTAATGCTTTGCTGTGTGATGGTTAGGTTATGGAAATCAGCATTCCTTCCTGGAAGCTTGACAGTTTTGACTTCTTTTCCTCCATCACCTGTGTTAGGAAACTTTTTGCTTGTGCAGCCTCCTTTTGCTACAAGATGATTGGGGTGGGGTTGGGTTTCACTTATCATTGTAAATTGTTCTATGACATTCTGACTATTGGAAAATATTTTCTCTATATTACAATATCTGATTTTACTATAGAGTAGGAGGAGAGGACTTGGAAGCTGTGCTAAGGACTTGCCAGTTGGCAAGTGCTCTTATAGAGTGGCTGGCAGCATAATTCTGGGAGGTTTAGCACATATGCTGTAATGTTACCTGTTGACGAATGCGCAGGGCGTGGGAATTTGAAAGCAGATGTGAGAGGCGCCTCATAGAATTTGCTGGTGCAGTGTACACATAGACTGAAATGACGGCACTGTAAGGCCAGAGTTAGGGGCACAGCAGTGGTGGGGATGAAGTTCGATCTTCATTCCTAGAGAACGTTTGTCTTTAGACTCCATATATGTCTGAGCATCTCAATCCACCCAGTAATTTTCTGGCTGGAGTATTATTTAACTTTGGTGATAGCCAAAGTGTAGATCTTGTGAATCACATCATACAGTGTTCCTTCATTTCAAAACTTACCTGTAGACCATGATTTCCCTGTCCTTGAAAAGATTTCAAACCTTGGAAATCTTATTTGAAGTACAGGTCTTAAATTTGCTGACCACCAATGACTTCTAGCCTAATAAACTGTATTTATTTCATTCCTTCAGATCTTTGTCCAGTGCCAAAGCCAACTAAACAATAGGAAAAGACAAAAGGTGGGAGAAAGAGTGCATTCCAGAAATGGAGCAACTATGAAAACTGAGCAATGACTACTTTGCTTCTTAAAATATACAGATAGACTTAGTATGTACTTTCCTAATTTTGGTTATGGTCATAGAATGCACTAGAGTAGAGCCATGGTTCAGGTTTTAATGGGCTATTTGCTATATCTCATTGTAAAATTCTTACATCTATATTAATCCATTTTACATAGTCTTTACTTGAGGCAAAATAATGGGTGACCTTATTAATGAGTTATTTATATGAGATCTCCTGCATGTATTTCATACACTGCTTCATCAAAGTCTGTGTGATTGCTTTTTTGCCTACCTTTTTGTCCAGCTGTGGGCACCTAGCCAGAGGGTCCAGACCTGGGTATCACCTTCTGGCCTTTTATATCCACCTAAGAGTTAGGTGGACATTTGATTATTTCCAGTAATTTTCTATTCTTTGAACAGATATTCTTTGAATATCGTTTTCTAGATGCTGGAGCAGAAGCTGAGCTCATAGAGAAGATGGGGTGGGCAGTATCCCCAGCTCTATTGTTTTCAGAACACCTGCCACCCAGGGGGCCACAGAGTGTGGCTATTGTAGAAGTCTCATCAGAGGACTAAATCTGTCTGTTTTAGGAGGAAGTTGCTGGGTCATTGTGTTGCCCAAGCATGCTCTCCAGGAGGGACATTATGGCCCTGAAAGATGGCGCTAGCCTAGAGAATGCTGGCAGTTTTCTCTCCTCAACCAGTCTGGAGAACTTAAAGCTTTTATAGCTACCTCCATTGAAGTAAAAGGGTTTACAGCCTTCTGAGTACACCTATCTGGAAGTGAGGGGAGGACATGGAAGTAATACTTTTAAACACTGGCGTGAGTTTAGGGAATTGCTGCCGTTTGCTTGGTTGTTTTGTGATGGGGAGTTTGTTTGGGAACTTAATCTGTCTGAGTTGACCAGAACTCTGAATCATTCAACCAGAATCTTTTAAATACCTAGAGAAGATTCTACTACCTAAGGCAATGGAATATTAGTCCTATGTATGTGGATCTGTTTGGGTTTGGCTTTTAAGCTAACAGTAAGAGAGCAAAATCTGAATCTGATTCACATGGCCAGAAGATGCCATTCTGACCTGACCCCTTGGTCCACACTCCATGCTGTTTTGGAAGTGTGCCTCTGAAGGGGAGTTTCTGTAAGGCCTTGCTAGCTGCTGGCTGCTCTGAGTTCTCACTGCTTATGGCCACGGTTGGGTCATTCTTTTTATTAATTTATAGCCAGGAAAGCTGGCGCTTGATCTGTTTGTTCCGTGTAGCTAGTTAGGCAGAGTTAGGTGCTAACTTTAAGGAGTCTGTGCTTTCTTCTTTGCTAGGCCTGCTTTTCAAAGTAATGTCATAGGACTCCTAAAAAATAACTTGTTTGGATTTGTGAATGAGCAGTAGCTGTCTCTGAGAGGCAGATGCTTATTGTCTTTTACTGATAGATTGGAGACTAAGTTAATTTTTAAGACAATAAGTCTTAGATCTTGCTAACATGCCCCCCCTTCTGTCATTAGTGAAAGCTCCTTCCTCCCACAGGAATAGGGAATTTAATCCTTCCTGCTCAGGCTTTGGGGTGGCTAATGAGTCTCAAGGAACCCTCCAGTGAGGGACAAGAAAGAAACAAACTGTCCTGGATCCTGGAAACTGACAACTCAGAAAAATCATTGTCTACATGTTTGTTTACTTATCTATATTTAGACATTTGATTTATCCTGCCTGTTTTATTCTTACAGGCCTTCTTTCTTTCCTAGAAAGGTTTTGGAGACATGGAGAGGTGCCCCCCCACCACATACTTTGTGAGGTTGAGTACCACAATCATTTTATGATTTCAGTTTCCCAAGGCCTGCCCAGGCTACAGGGCTCCTGGCTCAGAAGAGCCACGTTTAGGCAGTCTGAGATCCTGGAAATCCTTAGGATTCTATGGACTTACTTTGACTTATGCAATTTTGCATTTGTTGACAATTTATAGCCCTATAAATGTTTTTACACTGCAATGTGGGAATTGCCTCATTCAGATGCTAACATTAGAGGACAGTAAGTAGGGACTGGTGGCTCTGATTTTTATGAGTTCTCCAGGAAAGCCTAACAGTTGAGATCCAGAGTTGGAACATTATGGATTTTAAATCTTTCTAATGAGGGGTTGCCAGAATTTCTGTTGTTCCTCAGGTGTTCGGTAGGACAGAGTGGTTGATAAAACACAGATTTAGAGCCACCAAGGGTTACTGACTGATCAGCAGACCTGGGCCAAGGAGAATGTTACTCCAACAGCTGCCACAAGTAGCTCTTAGGCAGTGACCTCACCTAAAAAGCCTGGCTTAGCCTTTATAATTTACATTTGGGTATACTCATGCTTATTTACAAATAAATGTGGATACAAAGAACCAAGATCTTCATTATGTATTGTATTAAATGATCTTCACGGCAGAGCAATGTACATTCAACGAATACAATTTTGGATTTGGATTTACTGGAGAAACAATGAATGTTTCACTACACACACACATACACACACACACAGAAAGAGAGAGACAGAGACAGAGACATAGCTCCTTTTCAAGATACTTATAGATCATCAGGTACTTCACAAGGAGAATAGCATCATACATAGCTGCCTATGTATCCTTTGGGGTTGTTTAGAGCCCCTGCACTTAAGATGTGTCTGTTCAGATGCTCATGTTATAAAAGTTGATTTTGTAATTCATCATAAGTTCATATTACCCCCCACACCTCTCCTTTCACCTTTCCTTAGTATCTTGATTTTTAAGCGTTTTTTGCCTAGGACCTCTCCCCAAATACCAATTTGTTCCATTATCCTAAGAACTGTAAATAGCTTTCAAAGAAAGCATTTGCTGTCAGCAACTCTAGTTTAGGACCTTTCAACCTGTAAACTGAATATTTCCCCATAACTACATGAAAGCAGTATATAGGTTTCCCAAAAACATGCTCAGATTTTCAAAAACATAGATTTGTAAGAAATTGTCACAACTGAAGAATTTTTTTCTGTGTGTTCTTCACTAAGCAGTGTGTGCATTGTCTGCAAACTACCCAGGCCCACAAAGTCAAGTGAACTGTGAAGGTGAAGGCTAAAACCACCTCTCACCTTTTTACTCTGTTCTCTGCGATCAAGGAACATTGATCGACCAGCAGCAAAGAGGATACTATTTGGAAGGTTAATTACAGCTAGTGAGTGTTATTGATGCTATCAATCAGTGAGGCCCAAGGAGAGGGCCTGGTGCCAGATCATTCTGTGTAATTAAATACCACAGGATGGGATTCTGAAGGTGAAGCAGGTCTGAAGAGGACACTTTGTCTCAGAACGAAAGCGAAGGTGGCTCACTCACCTTTCACTGCCCCTTTCTTAAGCTTCTGGATATGTTCTAGAAACGGCTGTGATACCGCTCTTTTGTGCTGTGAAGGTTGTCATGTATTCTATAAAAGCTCTCTTGTAAAATCTTTACAACAGACAAAGGAAAAGCGTTAGGAGTACAGTAATTATTTTTTATTAAAGCAGTTTTGGGGAATATACATCTCAGGTGTCTAATAGACGTTTGGAGAATGGAGGATCTCATCTTTGAAGGAGAACATTAGTCTTGCAAATCAGTTCATTTAAAGAAAGCTTTCCGATGGTTATGCTCCAATGTCTGATCATGTGAGAGAGAGAGAGAGAGAGAGAGAGAGAGAGAGAGAGAGCTATCTTTGTAGATAAGTCATCAAACACTCAACAATGTTTCATGTTATCCCCATTGGTTCTGGATAAATTTCTCACAGTCATATAATTTCAATCACGTCTACAAAAACCAGGCTGGGGAAAGCATTCATATTTTATATACCCCCTTTGTCATGCACATGAATGTCTTCCTCCCTTTCTCATTTAAAGGCTAAGTGTTGTAGACAAGTCCAGCAAGTCCCCTACCACTGGGAGCTTGGCTCTAAATCAGCCACTCTACCATACAGAACTACAGTTCTGACAACCCTCATTTTAATTTGCTTATTGTTTTAAATGGTTGCACAGTTTGTACTGATTGAGGCTACTATAGACAGGATACCCTGGAAAGAAAATAGTTTTGTAACTGTTTACTTGAAAATATGTGTGCATGTACTCAATAAATTGAGTTACCTCAGATCCCCAAACATTGTCTTGGATATTGTACATTTACTTACAATAAAAGAGAAGGTGCTGAAGTTATATTTATTTTTAAAAATTTTACTTATTACATTTGTAAATGCAGATACTTTTTAATTAATTAAAAACAGTATGTGTATTGGGAAGGGGGCATGCACATGTCACAGCATGCATGTGGTGCTCTGGGGACAACTTGTAGGAGCTGGTTTATTACCGTTCACCATATGCATTCTGGGGGCTTTACCCACTGAGGCATCTCACTGTTCTGGGTAGCAGGTTTTAAAATAGGTATCTGAAGGGAAATTGTTGGGAAAACTTGTCATGTGTTTGAGTGAGGAAGATAATTTGTTAGGAAATTATCTTTGGATGTGTGGGATAACTATTTAAAAGTAGATCGTGGCAGTGGTTTTAAGGGTCTCATGTAGTCCTGGTTGGCCTGAAAACTGCTGTGTAAGCTGCTAAACTAGCATTGAACTTCATAAATCCTCCTACCCCTCTTTTCAAAGTATTGGGATCACTTAAATGCTCGGTAGAAATGATTATAATATGTTCAAGAATCCTATATTTTTTAAGCCTTGAGTCCTGTTGGGGACTAGACCAAGAGTTGTAGTGGCATTCCATTTGTATTTTAATAAATAAGGCTTGCCTGAAAAGTAAAATAACCACACTGGCCAGCCTTACAGACCAGACAGCAATCACACACACACACACACACACACACACACACACACACACACACACACAC
>LOJH01000226.1:7365-21021 GCA_001685095.1 Ellobius talpinus | reverse complement strand
TTTAATCCCAGTAGCCACATTAGCTTGCCATAGAAACCAGGCAGTAGTGGTGCACCCTTAATCCCAGAACTAGAGAGGAATATAAGACGGGAGGAGACAAGTCTCAGTCTCATTCTGAGGTCTCCTGGAGGCAGGATCACCATTTTAGGATTCAGGTCAAAGAAAGAGCCAATGGCTGGATGCTGTGCTTTTCTGATCTTCAAGTTGAACCCCAATATTTGTCTCTGAGTTTTTATTAATAGTGCTTCAAAGAGTAGTCTCTGAGTGAATGGTAAAGTTTGCTAACATCATCATTATTATTATCAACATCATCATCATTATCAACACCATCATCAGCATTAAAACAGGGTCTTGTGTGACTTAGATTAGCTTTGGATTTCCCATGTAGCCAAAGATGACGAGTTTCTGATCTGCACTGAGACTTCAAGAATGCACCACAATATCCAGTTTAGTGATACTGGGGACCCGTGCATCCATGGTAGGGCCTCGTGCATGCTAGGCCACCATTCTACCAACTACCTCTACCAATATCTCTCTTTAGCCCAGGTTAGTAGCTTTTAAATGTTACCTTTCTCTATCACACATGTGCTACCCACTCACCCCCCAGCAAAATGACAAGGCTAAACAAAATGTAAAACTCTAAAAATTGAAAAATAATTGATCATATTATCATGGCTATACAGTCTTAGACAGGGAATATCTGTGAGTAATTGTTAATTTTGACAGCCTTTTGAGTGTAGAGTGTGTTCCAGTTAGCTTTGCTGAATGTTGGAACAACTTTTAGAATAAGATGAAGCAGTCTGACATTGACATGGTTACTTAGGGAGGACAGCACTTACTTTTATATGGCCATTATTTGGATGTTAGTTAAGTGAACACAGAGAGCAGTGGACATGGTTGTGTCCCTGGCTTTCTAGAGGGCTCTGCAGTGACTGCTGAGGTAATAGCCTTCTACAGAATGGTTTCATTCAATGAAGAAAAGAGAGAATCACACAGGGGTATCCAGGGCGTGGAAGCTTTGATATGATACCCCTTTTGCAAGAAACTTAAATCTGAAAATTACAGAGGAGTATGTATTCTGTCAAGTAGTCACCTTTGACAGAATAGATTCATAGGGAAATTCTCCCAAATCTAGCTGTATGTTCTGCATCTAAGCTTAAATTTTAGTGAAGACCTGATCATTGCAGGAACAAGAAGAAACAGGCTTGGCTTGTTCTCCCGAGGTCCTTGGTGACCTGAGGGATGTACTAAGCTGTTCACAGACCCATACCAAGGTGAACTTTCTCTAAGGTTTTCCTGAGCACAGAGACAGGACCAGTTTACTCTAGTTACTGTACGTGTAAATAGGTCAGAGAAGACCTGAGTATCTGAACTAATGTCTAAAGAAGTGTGTCTGGTAGTTATAGAACAGAAAGAAACTTGTGTAGATAGGAGTACGTTAGACTTTGGCACACTTATGTCAGTCACTCTTTTTGTCTAGGTCACCAATTGGAAAATGCCCCTTATCATCTTATTCCTGCCTCGTGCTTTTTCCAGCTTTTAGCCATCCCTCCTTTGCTTTCGTGAGCTGCACACTGATACTTAAGGCCCTAGAATCTGACCTCAGCTCACAGTTTCAGTGGTACGAGCACCTGTATTCTGTCTGGGCTGGGCTCCTTACCCTTCACAATTCAGAGTTCACTCCCATCTCCATGTCTTCTGTCCTCTACTTATACCAACACCTATCTCTGCCTTCATTTATCAGTTCTTTTTGATCACAGAAGTACTTGTTTGGCTTATTTATTTATTAAGCTAACAATACCCTTGTCCCTTGCTAGTGGTTTGCCCTGTGGGGATCCTTGTTAGGAGACACACCCACATGCTGAAACATGGAGAACCTCACAACTCCAAGTACAACTAAAAATTACATTTCTGGGTACTTAAAAGAAATCTCTAATGTTGGGTGGGTGGCAAAGCTCTGTGCCTTACAGGCATCATAATACATTGAAGATACGGTCCCACAATGGATGTCTGAAGGATTTATCTTTTTCTTAAGATTTAGGTGAACTTTTCCTTCAAGTGAGATTTTCCCTGAGGGTCCTATCAGCCCATCTCTGCCTATTGCCCATGACTCTTGCATAGCTTCCTCTCTTCTCAGGCCTTAGGGAGAGAGATTATGAAAGCTCTGTACCAAAGCTGGCATGCTGAGCTCTTCTTGCTTTTGTATATATTATTGCCAGCGTAGATGACTTTATGTTTAAACAGCCAAGGTTACTTAAAACAAGCGCAAAGTCTTCACCTTTCCAAGCCACCATGGTAACCTGTTGACACTGTGTTAGAGACATACTAACATTCATGTACTACTACATACATATGGCCTAAGACGTTTTAGGACATGTATTGCAGCAGTTAGAGATGTCCTCTGTCCAAGTTTCAGAATCCTGAAAGAGCCCTTAAGAAGCCCTTATTGGAAAACGGCTTACTATGTAGTGGAAGAAGACATCTTAATTTCTGCAAGACAGTTTAACTCCTGTTTTCTCAGGAAGCATAAATGCCAGCTGGGCATTTTTTTTGGCAAATATCACAACTTGTTTTTATTTATTTGTTTTACATCCTGACCACAGTTCTCCTCCCTCTTTTCCTACCATTCCTTCCCCACTGTCCTTGCCCCCCATCTACTACTCCTCTGTTTCTGTTCAGAAAGGGGCAGGCCTCCCATGGGTATTAGCAAACCATGGCACATCAAATTGTCATAAGACTAAGCACCTCTCCTTGTATTTAGGCTGGGTAAGGCAATCCAGTATGAGGAATAGGTTCCTAATAGTCAGTCAAAGCATTAAGGACAGCCCCCTTTCCCGTTTTTAGGAGACCCACAAATAGACCAAGCTATGCAAGTGTCACATATATGTAGAGGGTCTAGGTCAGTCTCAAGCAGGCTCCCCTGGTTGTCTGAAGGTTCAGTCTCTAAATATCACAACTTCTCATCATCATCTTGGGGAGGTACTTTACAGGTAGCTCCCTCACAAGTCCCTGAGTTCTGTCCCCTCATCATAGAGTGTCTCCTTGGTGGCCGACCTGTAAAACAGGCGTACAGTTCAGAATTGGTTCAGCCCCATAGTAGCTTGAAACTTGTAGAGAAGCTCTGGGCAGTAGAGAAGCTCTGGGTAGTAGTGCTGTCACACCGTGCGAAAGCTCTGTGGCAGTTGGTGCTGGATAGCACTGCAGACAACCACACACAGAAACCCTGACACTAAGTACCAAGGTCTCCCTTTAAATGTCTTGAACATTGCCATAGCATATTTATGCATGTCCTTCACCACAAACCATTTGGACCCTCTCTTAGCTTATATACTTGGATGGAATTGGTTCCACTTAATCTTGTTTGGTGTCCCATTCAGAGGCTGAGTTTATACCATATGTAATATAAAGTACATTTGTGAATTGTTTTTTCTAAACATTTGTCTTATTTTTCCTTTTATGTGTATGGGTGCTTCTCCTGCATGTATTATTTTGCACATTGGCATGTGGTGCCCACAGAGGCCGAAAGAGCATGCTGTATCTCCTGGAACTGGAATTCCAGACCACTGTGAGTGACAATGTGGGAGCTGGGAATTGAATGCAGATCCTCTGGCAGAGCAACAAGTGCTCTTAACAGCTGAGCCACCTCTCTACCCCACATTTGTCAGTTCCGCAGTTGCTAGTTTGCTCGGCACAACCCTTACAACAAGTATGCTTTTGTTTTCTTTTGTCCACTCGGTGTTCTCAGTTATTATCTTTCAGTTATTCTTACACTTAGCTACGTCTTTATGTTGGCTAAGGTCAATGGCCATGACTTTTTCTTAATGAAATTTAAACTGCTACGACACTGGGAAGCCTCCATACTGTTAACAACCAGTTGTGTCTTTCTTTTAAATGGTGTATGATTTTCAAAGAGGCAGAAGTACTTAGTATAGGAGAACTTGTATTATAGGTGTATTTCAATTGCTGTAAATTGGTGAAATGTCAAGATTTCTAGTTTCTCTCATTTTATTCTGTTGGCCTGCCTCCAAAAATTAATTTTTTTTCACACATAACCTAAATTTATCTTGGGCATTAGTAACATAAGAAGTTCTGTACTTGTGCTTACCAAGTCATTCCCTTAAATGTGTTTCATATTTTTAAAATATATATTATTATCATTAGTATGTATGTGTGCACACACATGGAGGTCAGGGGACAGCTCTGGGTGGGTTCTCCTCCACCATTATGTGTACTACAGGGACTGCACTCAGATCATTAGTGTGTATGTGTGCATACACATGGAGGTCAGGGGACAGCTCTGGGTGGGTTCTCCTCCACCATTATGTGTACTAGGGAGACTGCACTCGGGTCATCAGGCTTGCATGACAAGTGCCTTCTACACTGAGCCCTCTTGCCATCTGTGTTAACGTAGTTCTTATATGTACATAAGAGAATAATTTCATTTATCAAAGCAAAGTTTCATAACTTCTTACGGAATCTCTTCAGGTATCTCCTTGGCAATGGCTGCTCATCCTCTTATTGACTGGCATTTTACAGTTATTTGTGAGTACCAAGGCTGTGTTTCAACAAATGGTATAATGCAAAGAATGCAGGGACAGTGGTGACTCCCGATCACCCGATTCCCCTCTGTCTTTGTACAAGCTGCTTGCCCTTTTGTGCCACAGCTGTCTTTTCTAAGTGTAAAGAAGTAGAATTAAACGATAGCTGTTTTCTTTTTATTCCAACATTAAGCCCCACTCCCACCCTACTAGCACCTTATGACTCTGATGAAAATTGTTTCTTTCGGGGATTTAAATCCTCAATTTAGGAGCTAAAAAACTTCCCACTAATCATGTTTAATAGAATTGTCAGTCCCTTCTGTTGGTAACACTTCCTTTGAACTTTTGGCATTCCCATTTCAGATTTGTGGTTTCTCTTAACTTATTTTAGACAAAGTTTTATAAACTCTCCAAGTTAGTATATGATCATAGCATATTGTCTTCATCCCAGTAAATGTGTGGTCAATACCAATGCATGCAAAGTAGTATAATGGTTATTTCCTTTGTTCAAAGAATCATGTCACTAATAAGACAGGATAATAGTAGGCTTGCCCTATTTCAGTCAGTAGGTTTTGGTTTTTAGAGACAGGGTTTCTCTGTGGCTTTGGAGCCTGTCCTGGAACTCGCTTTGTAGACCAGGCTGGCCTCAAACTCACAGAGATCCACCTGTCTGTCTCCCGAGTGCTGGGATTTGGGGCCTGAGCCACCACCACCAGGCTCAGTCAGTATTTGAGAGACCAGCACAATCAGTTCACCGTAGGTACAGGTAATGAAGCATGGGATTTGGACTATAGTGCACGGGACTGGCAAGCATTGGCTTTTATGTAGTAGTAGAGTAGATGACGTCTGCAGGAAGTTGGAATTGACTGAATTATAGGTGAGTTAGAGCAGCTTTTGTTCAACATGGGAAGCAGTGAAACGGGACTCTATGGAAACCGTAATTTGAATTTATATAGAAAAGCTAGGCAGTGCCCTAAGTATAAAGGTCCAAGAAATTTTAAGTTACTCTAAAAGCAATTGGAAGTGCTCCAGGCATTTTAAACAGAGAATAACACCATCAAAAGTATTATCTGGTATCTCTGAACTCAGTTGAGTTGAAGCAATGATTATTAATCATTGAACAATTCTTATTTTAAATCAGACTTGAAATTCTGTATTTTTTCCACTGGTGGTGTTTTCTAGCTTGTGTATCATAGAATATGAAAGGTAACTACACTAATATGTAAGGATTTTATAAGCCTTTTGCTAGAAGTAATTATTTTCTTTAGCCCCAACATATTTGCTGGAGCCAGTCTTAACTCCGCTCTGTCAACCTCTCTCATTTGCCGCCTGTGGGAAAGCATGCCCTTCCTGAAAAGCATAGTTTAGTATTGCCATACGCATATGCTTGGCATGTGTTGTGGGGTACCCCTGGTAGCATTTTGCATTTGGAAGCTGATCAAAGCCCACCTCTTCCCTTTGGGTACCTTTCAAGTCTGTGGCCTGAATTGTGTTCTGAGGCTGAATCCCTCAGCATGTGTTCTAAGTCTCTCAGGAAGAAGCCACACAGCAATCAACTGTTTAGCCATGGTGCTGTCATGCCTTCCACTTACTCCAGCAAGAGCCAACTTGGATTTAGCGATAGGCACTTTTGCAGATAGTCCCAATCAGGTGTTCACTTTATGAGATGAAGAGCAGTTCACTTGGAGAGTAAATGGGCATAATTATGACCTTTCCTACTCTTTTCAGTTAGAAGAAAATGAATAAGGCTTTTAAAAAATGTCTAAAGTGGCAAGCATTTAATTGTCAAGTTTAATGTTTGTAGTTCTGAGTCAGTAGCTGACAAATGATAAAAGTTGTTCATTGATGATCTTGTCGGTGGGTGATTTCTTAGATGTGCACGGTGTTAAAAGGAAGGGATTGCTTTGTTCATTTGTGGATCATACCACTTTAATCTGACAGTATTAGCATCACTGTTTCCAATGTTCCTATTGATGAATCAGAGATAGGGCAGTAGTGCTTTTGGACAGAACTGTTTCAGATGAGCTTCTGTAGACTGCAATAATGGTCTAAGATACTAGGCTTCACGTTTAATGAAGTACCAGTTCTTACCCAAGGATATTTTTGTTCCCTTTAGTTCTGTGTATTTTGATTAACGTGCTTCAATAGCTCACTCTTAGTATATGTGTTACTCATATTTGCATGTTGAATGTATAATTAGTTTTAGCTGATGATGAAGAAATGGGTTTTTAATTACAAAGAATATAGTGTGTTTCAGAGTGCTCTGTTTTTGAGACCTTATTACTTTGGTAAGTTTGTTTTTTTTCTGTTTGTCCTGCATAGTCTCATTTGTGACAACCACTTTGGGAAGCCATTGGCTAGAGGGTCTCTTTGCCTGCTGCTTCTCCCTCCCTCCCACTTCCCTCAAATAGCCTCAGCATTGCTTGTCTTGGTTTATTATATCGCTTGTAGGCTTGTGAGCAATTCCAGAATAAACCCAAGTTTTAGATTGCTATCTTGGAAGCAGATTGGTGTTCAGCTTTTGTACTCCCTGTATCATCTTTAAATATTTCAATTGTGGACGCTCTGGCTGCCTCTTAAATTAGATCCTTCACTTCGTAATTTTGACATTTCATAACCTTGCTCCTCGGGCATTAAATATTCACCTGTTTAAATGGCACTGAAAATTTAAAATACAAACCCCCCGTATATTAATCCAGTGACTTAGATTGGAGATCAGCTCACATTTGCTGAAGGAAGAAGCTATTGGCCCCTTCTAGGACATATGCTAGAGATTCATTGTATTGAAGTATTTCTAGTACAGAATTCAACTGGAAAAGAAAACCCACTTGAGTCATCTCTGAGGGAATTTAGTTTTAAAGACCCACAAGGGTATTTAGCACTTTGAAGATGGAGACAGCCCCATGTGGGTTGGTGCACAGGCAAGGCATCCATACAGCTCCAAATTCACAGCAAAATCTGAGTGCTGACCATTGCTGATGATTACTAGGTAGGTTGGGCTGATAACTGATTTAAATCCCCACAATGCCACAATGAGCATCTTCATCCTTCTCCAAGAATCTGAAGTGTACTTTGTATTTATAATCCTCTGAGATTGAGGAACTGTTTTCCTTTTCTTGGAAGGCAGAATGTTGTTGACAGTGATATTCCTGACAGAGCAAAGGGGGCTGCTTTAATTCTGAGAAACTTACCTGGTGCATTATGGGAAAAGGGTCAACACAGCCTTTCTTATCTTCTTGGAAATTCCTGGGGGTAGTGTTTTTTATTTTTATTCTTTAAAGCGTGAAATAAAACTAATTTTAATTATGATATGCAATTTCTACATTTAATCTCAACTGGTGACCACTATATTTAAGAAAAGCTACTTTGAAATACATTAATGCATATGACATAAAAAAACTGGTTTAGTGACATCTTTTCTGCTATCTTTGCTTAGTTTATGTATGTGTTTTAACAAGCAGTCTAGAGTTGCTTAAAAATTCTGAACTCTTACAACAAGTGAGCTGACATGCTAGCTTCAATAGTGTGACACTGTAGAGGGAAAGTTGGAGCAGGAGAAAAAGGCACGGAGCCGAGAAGATCAGTTGGTGAATCCAGAACTCAGTAGCAGCCGTGTATGACCTCAGGCATGGGATTTGAATTATCTTGCACCAGCCTTAATTTCTTTTTCTGTGCCCTGCCTGCCTCAGAAGATAGCAGAAAACACAGAAAGAAAACTATTTGATCATGCTTTATATCTGGCAAAAACCTAAGCGTGAACATGATTACATTGTTAAGCAGTGTTTGCTACCATCATGGGTTTTAGTGTAACCCATTATCTCTGTTCTACATATAGTAATGGAAACCAGTTCTCTGACAACATTATAGGGAAACGCTGTTTAAGATTTGTCTTAGAGCTTTTTAAACATGATTTGAAATTAAAGAATGTGAATTTAAATGTGTATATTAAGCCTGCTATGGATGTTCACACCTCTCAAACCAAGCACCCACAACGCTGAGGCAGGAGACTTGACCTAATTCTGAGGCCAGCCTGGGCTAAAGAATGAAGTCCTATCTCAAAAGACAAACCAAACAAAGACAGAAGCAAGCAAACAAAAGGCTGGACATTGAAGGCAGGTAAACTGATCCAGTATGCTTTCAGTTTTTATATAATCACTAAATATAAGCCCTTTATCCTAAATATGTCTCAGGATAACTTAAAGCACGTCACCCACACATGTCTGAGATGTACAAAGCAGTGCATGTCGCTGCGGCAGTGAAGGACTCTGGAAAGCCATGATGGACTCAGTTACTCTGAACTTAAATTAATTATGCATGTCTTTCTTGACGTGCTCAGATGCATGTAGAGGTGAAGCGTATTTATAGCACAGCCACCTTAGTTGTTCGACTCTTAATGCCATGCAAACTAAAAAGTACTTATTTACTCTTAAGAACTACTTTTGAAAGTAAAATTCTGTGGTTTATGTGACGTATTAGGACTAAGGAGTTTTTCCCAAGTTAACAGGGTCTTCAGTGAATTGAACCTAGCTTTGAACTAGGCTCACTGATTGGAGAATTGTCACTTTTCACCGCTGTGACTCTCCCTATGTATCCTAAGCTTGAGCCTCCTGACTGCTTCTCCATTAGCCTCTCACTCATTGACAGTGCATAAATGCTTGTGACCACCCTGTAGCCCATGGTGAGTGGCTCTTTCACAAAGAGAGCATTTCAGCCACATGGTCCAGAGCAGAGTGACTGCTGACTGGCTCCCTGCAGAAATAAAGCCATGAAATCCTCAATCTAGAAGTGGGGCAAGCGCCGGATGTGTAGCCTCCTTAGATGATGACAAAGCAGACTAGAAGAGAGCTTTGGTAGTCGTGTGTTCTCACAAATTCAAACATACTTGAGTGGCTGTGGGACCATAGGTACAGAAGTCCCAAGGATGGATTTTTTGCTAATATTATTTTGATTACTTCAAGTTTTCCTCCATTTTCCCCCTTTCTTATGAGTGTTCATTACTAGGCAGCTAGGTGCAGAGGAAAAGAGTGCATGTGAATATTTTCCTTTCGTTCCTGTCCCAGATTCCTTTGTGTAGGACAGGACACTGTAATGTGACTTTCAAATTAGACCTTGGAACAGCATCTGTATTTTTACTAGTTAGTGAGCAAACTGATAAGAATAGAGGTATTAAATGTAAGCCCTGTTGGGACAAGGGTAAAAGGCACCAAGAACTTCATAAATTAATATAAAACATGGCCTGTGTTTTCTTCTTTTGTTTTATTTCCTAGAAAGTTCTTTTTAAAAGTAACAGGCGTAAACCAGGAAGAAAATGTTTGATGCTTTAGTTATTAAAATATTAGTTTTGATCAAAGATTCTATATTAGATAACCAGCATGATTAAAGGTGGGCACTACTAGGTAACATAATCAGGCAGAAGTAATCATATTGTGTTAGTCTAGCAAGTCAATCCCAGAGTCAGATGTGTTGGCTCTTTTTAGGAATGATGCAGAAGACAAGCCATGTTACAAAATTTCTGTCCATGTAGTTGGCCAGTCCTGAAGAAATCACAGGCAAACGTAAGGGAGTATGATGGGGAATCACTTAGGGGACAGGACATGTAGCTGTCTAAGTAATGCTTATATGATGGGCAGAGCAGGTATGGATTTCAGCTTGGACAAGAATCTGGATGAGATTGATGGGACTGTGCCATAAATGCATGTAGTGCTGTGGACTCACATGATCCATGAGGTATCAGCACATATTTTTGCATTGACCACATGCTGGTCCTTTCTAAACATTATGAATCCAGTGATGAGCAAGACCTGAATAGTGATGATTATAAACTAATACAGGCTTTTTGTCTTCCATCTTGTACAAATTTGGAATTTTTTCATTAAAAGACTTTAAGTATAAGGAAGGCAGAAAGACTGTAAGAGCTAAGGGCTGATACACGTAAGAACTCACAGACCACGGAGATGCACAAGACCCTCACAAGTTCAAGCTAGACAAATCCCAATGCGGAAACGGGAAATAAGCCCATGTAATTGGTACCTGCTGGGAGAGGGAAAGTCAGCTTTATCCAGTGGAGTGACATTGGGTATATCAACCACTCCAGGGCAGGCCTTATGCTCAGGAGGATTGGCCAACACAGAAAGGACTCCCTGATTATATTCGTGGGTGCTTCTGTCTTCAGGATGGTGGGTTTTGTTCGTTGTTTTGAGATAGAGAAGGAACGTGAAGTTGAGTGAGTAGAGAGGGTGGACCTGGGAAGAATTAGGAAAGGGGAAAGAATATGATGAAATTATATTGTATGAAAAATTAAAAAAAACTTTAAAAAGTTTTTGAGAGAACATTAAATAGCAGATAAAGTCATTGAAAACACTTGGTCTAAAAATGAAGGTTATGAAAACTTGTGAATGAGAAGACAATGGATCAAGAAGGTTATGACTCCTTAATGTATTCAAGTCTCTGGGAGTTTGTGTAAGTGGCATTGACAGAAATTAATAAGAAAACCTTCACGAATAAAGATTAAGTATTTTAAATATGTACCACCATCTCCAGAGATGGTAGAGTGTGGAAAACAAGTCATAAGAATGACTTCAAAATATGTTAACTAGCAGTGATTGCTCCCACATCTCTTGCTTCCTGTTGGCCTGCTCCCCTTGGTGTGCCGTGGTGTGTGTGATACTGGCCTGCTCCCCTTGGTGTGCCGTGGTGTGTGTGACACTGGCCTGCTCCCATTGGTGTGCCGTGCTGTGTGTGATACTGGTCTGCTCCCCTTGGTGTGCTGTGCTGTGTGTGATACTGGCCTGCTCCCATTGGTGTGCCGTGCTGTGTGTGATACTGGTCTGGTTCCCTTGGTGTGCTGTGCTGTGTGTTATACTGGTCTGGTTCCCTTGGTGTGCTGTTCTGTGTGTTATACTGGTCTGGTTCCCTTGGTGTGCCGTGCTGTGTTAATGCTGGCCTGCTCCCATTGGTGTGCCGTGCTGTGTGTGATACTGGTCTGGTTCCACTGGTGTGCCGTGCTGTGTGTGATACTGGTCTGGTTCCACTGGTGTGCCGTGCTGTGTGTGATACTGGTCTCATTCAAGACCTCAGAGATGCACTTGGAGTAGATTTTCTCTTCTTCACACAGAGAAATGGCATTGCCTTCTTGTCTGAAATGCGCCCCCACCCCTATGAATAAGCATCCTACTTGCATTAACGCCAGTGTTTGCTCTCTGCCCCTTATGGAGGAGTTATCAAGGTAGGCATTGAGTTTCTGAAAGGAGTGAGTATATCAGTATGTTTAACCCTATTCCCTTTTCAGGTTTCCTATGCTCGCCCAAGCTCAGCTTCTATCAGAGATGCAAACTTATATGTCAGTGGGCTTCCGAAAACAATGACCCAGAAGGAGCTGGAGCAGCTGTTTTCACAGTACGGACGCATCATTACTTCTCGCATTCTTGTCGATCAGGTCACTGGTAAGTGGGCAGTGGTTCTGGATAGTCTTGTGCTCTCTGACAGGCAGATTGTGAAATATTCTGTCTTGTCACACAGCAGTCTTGCCTCTAGAACACATCAAAGGTGTATGTGGGCCAGAAAATGCAATTTTCTGCTGGAATTGTTCATAAATATGCATGGACAGAAATAGATTGTGGAGTGGCGTGAGCAAGCTTGAGTCATTTCCACCCTGAAGGTGCAGGTTTGAAGCCTGTTTCATGGCTTGTAATAAATTTATAGATGCTATAATCTTCATTTTCAAGCCTCTGTGTGAAAGAAGCCCCTATCCTCATAAACTATCTTATTTTTGTGAAAAGCAAAATTCACTGCAGAAGGATGCAGCTTGACTAAGGTACTCTTGACTAAGGATGAGGCGGAATCCACTCTGGTAATTGCTGTGGAGGCAGTTTTCCAGGGCTCTGCTGTGCCACAGAGGCCTACGTAAGAGCACGGAATTTTGAATGGTAGCAATTTGTTTTATGCCTAATGCAACTTTTGACCAAATGAAATGAGAATAAGATGTTCATTAGGACTTTATACGTAAGGAAGACTTCTGCCAGCACTGCCAGCGAACAGAAAGCTGCCGATATGGATTGCATTTACAGATTTTTAGATTTTCTATATAAAAGCAACACTTGTCCTTTCCAAAACCGTTTAAAAATAGAGAAATATGAAAAAGGAGGGGGCCGGAAGTCACCTGCAGGGCCTTATTTCCACGCCAGCCACATTGTAGTATCGTGTATCCCAATATGTGGGTTTTTAGTGTAAGAAAGGGGCAGATTAACCCCAGAATAAAATCAGACCACAGTTTTTTTTCATCTTCAGTTGTGAATTTGGCTGGAGTGGTCTGCTCTTCTGTTCTGTGTTGTTAGTTGGCTTCACAGGAAGTGCTCTTCTGTTCCTAGACTTCTGGGTAGAATCAACAGTATGTACCCTTGCCTGGGAGAATGGCCTGTCATGAGAAAGTCTGAAAGTGTGCAAGACTGGGCATTAGCTGCAGTAGCTCTTCCATTATCCCCCGATTCATTCTGTCACACTGTGCTATATTACACACAGTTTGTTAATGGGGCTAAATAAAAATCCAAGCATAACAAATCAAACAAGATTTATTCCAAGCAGAAGAAATACCTTATTGTTCAAAGCATTTAAAAAAAAAACCCAGAATTTTGCAGTCAACAAGAAGTTGGTGGACTTAGAGTAGATTTATCTGTGACATGGAAATTGTGTCTCCTCTTTAACAATGGACCTTCCTGATAGGTGGACATACTTAGTATATCCTGAGTGTGGCCCATGCCTCTGGCACCAGCAGCCTACTGGAATGTTGCTAGAACTACAAATTCTGGGGTCCTACTCCAAATGTACTCAATCCTGAGGAAAGGCACCCACCTACACACACTCACACTCCTGACGATAGGCACCCCACACACACACACACTCACATCTTGAGGATAGTCACCCCCCACCCACACACACACTCACATTCCTGAGGATAGGCACACCCCCACACATACATACACACTCACATTCCTGAGGATAAGCACACCCCACACACACACTCACATTCCTGAGGATAGGCACACACCCCCACCCACACACACACTCACACTCCTGAGGATAGGCACACCCCCACACATACATACACACTCACATTCCTGAG